>BPLQ01009169.1:0-26511 GCA_021605075.1 Caerostris darwini
TTCTATCGTTACCATAGAGTCAATCTCAGTTCTAATGTAAGCGGAGGCACCTGCTTTTATATTAAAAATTGCATCATTATTTCTGGACGTAGCCAAAGCCTTTGTTTTGGCATAATGGCTTATTACTCAAGCTCATACGACTTGATTTTTTGGCCCAATTTATTAATTATTCACTCGTATCTCACTTTGCGTAATTTCAGAGTGCGAGGGACTATTTAGCTATCATCCAATCCGGAGCGGGGTTCCACAGGGTCCACTGCTCGGTCCCAGATTGTTTCTAATCTCTGAACGACATTCCTAAGCCAGAGTTCTGTCAACTGGCCATGTTCGCAGATGACACAGCTATAACTGCACAGCACAAAACACCAAATTCCGTCGTTGCTTTAATTAATAATTGCATTACTCGCTGGGAAAGTTGGTTGACCACCTGGTAGATCAAAGTAAATCCTACTAAAAGTGCGTGCCTCCTGTTTACACGAAAAAATAACATTGGGTCAATTTTAAATGTCACCCTTTTCGGCCAAAAAGTCCCCTGGGTAACTAAGTAGAAGTACCTGGGGTTAGTTTTGGACTCAAAAATTGACTAGCAATACCCATTTTACCAAAGTAGTTGCTAAAGCAAATGCTGCTAGCGTTAAGCTCAAAAGCCTAATTTCTCGAAAGAGCAGGCTAGCGATCAGACAAAGTTTTGCTCTACAAATCAATCCTTCGACCAATTCTCTTATACTGATGTCCCATTTGGGCGTCCTCCTCGACCGCAAACCTGAAGAAGCTGCAAGTATTTCAAAACAAACGTATAGCTATGATAGTTAATGCTCCGTAGTTTGTTAGAAGGAAACAACTTCACAGAGACCTTGATCCTATTATGGATTATATTTTCAAAATTTCAAAATCTTTCCATTCCAAATGCCCTCAGATCCGCAACGATGCGATCAGACAAATACCTGTTTACCATCCAGGTATGGCTAGCTCCAAAAAAGGTCCAGAGCTATTTATGATACGCACTAGGAATCTTTTCCGGCTTTGAAGAAACGTTGTGGAATTTATTCCGCGACTGTTGATTCTACCGCTGGGGCTGGTGTCTAGCTACTTCGATCAATTCAAGCAAATCCGAGCTGCAATCTTTGGCATTTAAATCTTAATTTTTTGCTATTTTAACTGCTATATTGGCTTAATTACTTTGTAAATCTTTTTAATCCTGTTTAATTGTTTTAATTCTTAACCTGTTAAGCTTTTATTTTTATTTTTGATGAATTTTTAAAAATTTTTTAATATTTTTCTCTTATCAATCCTTTTAAATTTTTATTTCAATAGCTAATCTTAATAGCTCTGGTCGAATCTTAAATACTTATTAAGAAAAGGTTAAAAATAGTACTATAAGAAGCAAATAAAAAAAAACTTTTTTCCCGACTTTGGGTTTTTGCAATGTCTCTGAAACCTGAATGATGGCGCCATCTACCGGCGAACCTGGAAAACAATTTAAAGATCCATTTTGTATGTTTGTTTTCTATTGTCTGTGTGACTGTTTGCTGCTATGTAATTTTGAAATTTTTAATGTACTTTAAAAATATAAAAATAAGATACATAATTTTAACTTCAACTTTTTATTTTTGGTAATCGACAACGGACTACTAATTGTACCGATAGCTCTTGCTTTTTCGATCTCTTGCTCTGATTGTTCTCAAACAAGAGATGTTTTTCTTAATTTTAATCATTTATATTTTTCTTTGCTTAAATTACTGAATAAAAATAAAACTTATTTTTGCGCAAATGTTTTAACTATTTTAAGATCGAGGTTTTCGTTGTTGTTGTTGTTGTTGCTTATCCCCTTGATTTAGAACCCTAAACCAACTCCAGTAGATCATGCTGCATCAATAGATCGTAAACTGTCCTCCCCTCATTCAACAGTTGCCTCACAGAGGCACCAATACAATCTATGAGATGAGAGGGAGATGCGATGGTCGAACATTGACAAAGGGCATATGTCTTCTCGTCTCCATTGAAGGTCAAACTCTTAATGTGGCCAGTCCTTAGTCTAGCTAAAACCGTGGTTCTTAAAACCACATTGGAACTCCGTAACCGGTACGCCCGTTGATGTAGATGAGAAGTATGAATGAGATCTGTGACGTTCTACGGTCATATGAAACCGGGACCTGCGGCTTAAAGTGGATTCCGAACCACTACAAACATCCATGGCACCGCTGGGATTCTCCAACAGACTACTACTAAAGCATTTTTCCAAATACTCTAGTTATTTCATCTCTTACATCCCGCTTCAACACCAAGTCTTCCTCATAAAGCCAATAGTACTAAAGTATAATACTATTGGCTAAGAAAAAGAAAAAAAGAAAAAGCCATTTTCCAGGTACTCTGATCCCAAATATTTGATAGTATTTAATATTGAAACTTGCCATTCAAAAATCCAATTTCCAGTATTCTTTGATAAATCACATACTCTACTACACCAACATATTTTTCCTCAACAGACCAGTACTATTGAAATTTTTCTCACTCCAGATATTTCAGATTCAAGCTATTGCAGCAAGAATCACGCTACTTCACCACCGACAAATTTTTTTTACCCGACAGGTCATTATACAAGTATTTTATCTCACATCCTGCTACTACACCAACATTCTTAATCGGCAGGCTATTTTGTCTTAAATGCTCGAGATATTTCAAATCCAATTAATAGTGTTTATTGGTGAAAATTCCCATCAGCAACCTCCAAATCCCTATCTCTCGCATCCCGCTAATACACCAACAACACAATCTTCGTAGCAGGACAGGTATTTTACTTAATCCTTTTTCCAAATACTTCGGATATTTCATCAACACTTTTCCTCAATATCAACAATATTGTTCCCAAATAGTCTAGGACTGATTTTCCAAATATTCCAGATAGTTCATATGCAATTGAAAGTTTAATAGTAAAATTTCCAACAGTCTGCCTCAAAAGCCAGTACCCTATAATCATTTTTTCTTACAAATACTCCCAATTCAATTCATATTTATAAAAAGTATACATTTTTTACTGTATTATGCAATATACATTTTTCATACATATAATCGAATTTGTATGGCGAAAGTCACAACCATATTCACTATCCGCAAACTGTATAAAGAAAAACCATCATAACATTCACAATACAATAATTTGTGAGTAAAACAAAGGCTATATACGAATATGTCGAGCCAACTAGGATTCGAACAGGGAACCTCCTGATCCGTAGTCAGGCGCGTTATCCGTTGTGCCAGTCCCACGTAGGTTTGAATGTCTTAAGTACTTTCATTCTACATAGGTTAAATCGCTCTTCATAAGTTAAAATAAAATCACTCATCCTGGCGATCCTAATCATAAGATAATAAACTCTTATCAAATTATTTTAGAGTCGTCGGTCCTTGATAAGTCTACAACGTTTAAATTAAATCTGCTCGCTTAAAAGTATGGCAAAATCGAGCACAAAGAGTCAGTTAAAAACAAACATACAGGTGAAACTAATAAAAGCGTATTAAAAACTCTGAACTGCATCACATTCAGATCCCTTCAAAAAAAAAAGACAAAATTGCAAAAGAGCACTACACAGAACAATACAACGTCCAAAGAAAATTTACAAAGAATGAACTAGAATCAGGACCATTTTGCATAGTAAAGGTAACACTAGTATTCCTACACTCAAGTTGTGCAATGAAACAACCAGACTTCGTAACGCAAAACAGTAGTGCATCTAATTCAGACGGCTCAAAAAAGAAAATTGAAGATTCGTAGTGCGTATCAGCTGCAGCAACGAAGCTGTCAAAAATATAAGTCAATTTCTAGTCATGAAAAGTGAAATACTAGAACTGAATTTGGCAGCTAAAAAAAAAATATTTAAAATATACAATAACAGAGTGAGAACAAGTTGTCTAGGAAATAGCAAAACCCAAAATGAACAGTTAAAAAAATAACATCAGGAGTATGAATTTAACAAGAATACATACACTCAGCATAAAAACCACTTATTTCTCTATTCACCGATCGGCTTGATCCAAGTTAAATAACAGAGCTAGCGACATGTATAAGCACAACACATAAGCACAAAAACCGAAGAACTGGGCCTGAATGGTCGAGTGGCTAGCGCTGTGGCGCTCGGTGCCACAGGTTTCGGGTTCGAGTCCCGGCGGTGACATGGATGTTTGTAGTGGTTCGGAATCTATTTTAAACCGTACGTCCCGGTCTCATATGACTGCAAGAGCGTCACGGAGCAAAAGTCAGACTTCTCCCTACGGGTGCGCCACCACAACAGAAGGTGCCCCTTTCCCACCATCCATGAGTAGATCACTCATGGACTGTCCGTAACGCACTGCAGGACATTGAGGATTAGTCACAACAAAACCGAAGAACTGACAAGGAGTGAATTAGAAACACGACCATTTTTGTCATCCAAAATCTACTACCAATATTTGCTACATGCAAATTGTATAACAAAACCATCATAGCATCACATATGGAAATACTGCTTGAACAAAGTTAATTATATAAATGCAATTTTAAAGATATACACATATTGAATTGTTTCTATTTCGTTCTGTGTAATACAGTACCAAATAGAAACTATTAATTTCTTTTGAAGTATTCCGTCAATGTAATTTAAAAACAGAAATGATATGAAATTAATCTATACTATTTACAACAAATAGTCCTAATAATTAAAATTTATTTTGAACTGATAATCAGTGGCAAGCGTTGTATAACACATTTCAAATACAAGACACTTACTAGTAAAAGAGAAAGTAATTTTAAAACAGAAAACTCTGATAACATGACAGCCGCCAACATTCTGCACGCCTACCGATAAAAAGACTGCAGTTGCAATTACAGTTTTTATGTCACAGGTTATTATCGTTCGGAAAATTATCGTTCAGAAAGAAGTTAGGAGCGAATATGAGTCAACTTCGACTTCACCGGCAAAATTACATTTTGGGTTATTATATGCGACTGATTTCATCAACATCTACCTTTTTGAAGTTTTTGATAGTTTTCATTTTATAATTTTATTAAATAAATAATTCTCTTTTAAAAAAAAAGGGCATTTAATTATCTATTTTGCTTATTAACTCAAAGAGCATGAGACCACCACTATGTTTCAACATTTTACAAAGAAGGGGCTAGTGGCCGCTACGCGGCCAAGGATCTCCGTAATAATCTACAATAACAACCGGCAAAATTATTCAAGAATACGTCATAATTTTTTTCGATGAAAAACAGGGGGGGCTGAGATAAATTAACTTGATTCTTCTTTTCTCTATTTTTATCGCTGAGATCCCAACTAATCGGGCCTGAATGGCCGAGTGACTAGCTCTCTGGCGGTCGGTACCACAGGTTTCGGGTTCGAATCCTGGCAGTGCCATAGATGTTTGCAGTGGTTCGGAATCCACTTTAAGCCGTAGGTCCTGGACTGTTAAGCCCTCGTGAGACAGAAGATGACCGTAGAGAGACAAACCAAACCCAACTAATCCTAAACTCTTAACTGCTATCTACGCTGATGATACTGCAATCCTTTGCAAAAAATAAAAACACTAAATTCTTAGCTATCACCCTCACTTATCACCTTAAATTTCTCAATAACTGGTTCATTGAATGGAAAATTTCTTTAAACGTAGATAAGACTGAAGCTGTTTTATTCTCTATTGGAAATAAACGTAAAAAACCCGTGATTAATATCAATAATACTATTATTCCTTTGAAAAGTCAAACTAAATATTTATTAGTTATACTGGATCAGCATTTAACTTGGAAACAACATGTTCTGCACACCAAAACTAAATTTCGTATTGCCTTCAGAAAACTATACCCACTTATAAATAGAAATTCTACCATGACCAGAGATAACAAAATTCTTCTTTATACGGCTATGCTTCACCCAATTCTCACATACGCTTGCCCGGTCTGGTCCTATGCAGCTAAATATAATTTAAAAACACTTGAAACGTTACAAAATATCACTATCCGCCAAATGACCTCTGCTAAATGGTTTATGCGCAATTCTGATATCTATAAAGCTATTAACATTTCTTCCTTAAAAGATTTTTTTAAATACATCTCTGTTAAATTGACACGCTTGTTAATCATGAAAATACTGCAATCCAGGAGATTGATTCTTACGTTCCCAATAATGATTTAAAACGTCCGCGCAAAATTTTAGTTTAATTTCTATTTTTATTTTTAACTGTTTATGATTGTCAGTTAAAATTTTTTATTATATTTATAAATATATTCTGGGCAATTTTCATTGTTTCAACTGTATTTACCCTGTCATATCGGAGATGGAGCCCCTAAGGGCTAAATAGCTCCAAAAGGAATACATAAATCAAACAAATCGACTTGGGCCTGAATGGTCGAATGGCTAGCGCTCTGGCTCTCGGTACCTTCGGGTTCGAGTGCAGGCGGTGCCATGGATGTTTGTAGTGGTTCGGAATATATTTTAAGCTATAGGTCCCGATCTCCTATGACTGTAAGAGCGTTACGGAGCAAAAGTCAGACTTCTACCTACGGGTGCTCCCTCATAACAAAAGCTGCCCATTTCCCTCCATCAATGAGTAGATCACTCATGGGATGTCCGTCCAGCACTGCAGGACATTGAGGATTAGTCATACAAATCAACTTGATTCCGTTGAAGTTATTATTATTTTATTATTATTTTTTTAATTCTAACAGCATATAAGAAATTCGGAAAGGCCATGAAGAAAAGATATAATTCAGAACTAGTTATTTATTTCATGTACATATTCAATTAAGCGAAACAGTTCTGCTAGAATTTTTTAAAAATACATAAGAATTATAAAAATTTTACACTAGAATTAAAAAACTTTAGAAAAAATTATTAAATGAATGAGTTTTGGAACATGATATTTAAAAATAACATTATACGTTTAAATTATTTTTTATCTACAAAGATATAAAAATAATTATTTATAATTTCCCATCAAATTGTTTGTTGATTCTTATTTAGACGATGAGATTATTACAAAAATTGTATTGATATGCGGAAAATATTAAAAGCGTTTTTCATCTGGACAACTAAATATAATTACACGATATGTGTCTGTATTGTTTTTAATTATAAAAAATGGTATTATAAACTATTTCGTATATATATATATTTTTATATTATTTTTATTATATGTATTTATATTCTATATATGCATATATATAGTATATATGCATATGTGATACGAATTTACATAATTGGTGATTAACATTTTATTTATTAATTACTTATGTTGGGGATAATAAATTATGTACTTATATATATATGTATATATATGATGAATGTATCTTTTAAAATTTAAATAATAGTTATGAAACAATTACAATTTGCTGAAAAATATTTTACTTCTTGTTTTCAAAATGTTTTTTTTATTTACTTTTACATAGATCGGTCATGCGTTACGCTTATAAAATCCACAAATAGCCTCCTGACAGACTAAGGAGGAAAGATATTCCCCTTCGACATGACTTTTAGGGGGAATTGTGCTGAATTTCAGTTTCGTATAGAAGAAAACCTATTCAACCAACCAATTCTCATTAGGCAAACGCGAAATACTTTATATACCTTGCCACAATAGTCACCAAGCGATCTAGTTTGAAATCAAGGGCTGCAAAGGGAACTGCCAGCCCATTTGAACCCGATATATATATATATATACGAAGAGCAAACTCAAGGAAAGATGGTTGTGAGAGACTCGAGGTTGAAAAGTCTTCCATCAGGGAGACCTCAAGAAGAAAAATTATCCTAAATACTGTCGTTGAATGTCTCATTTTTGGTTTATTATTTTATAATGCTAAATATATTTCTATGGCGAATGACGGAAAAAAAATTGATTCGATGTTGAGTTCGTCCTTCGTATCCGAAACGCCATTTGTATATATATATATAGACATATAGTAGAACCTCTGTAACCTGTCGAACGAGCGCCATCCTTCACGACACTAATTCGACTTATAGAGTTTAGGACCTTCAAACGCGTGTTTTTTTTTCTAAAGCAATGGCACGGGGGACTGACAGCTGTCATTGGAACCCATCTGCACTTTTATTTCTCAGTTCAATGAATTTAATATGCAATATATATATAATTATGAGAATAATAATTATATATAAGAATATCTTTTATTTAAATTGGTTATTCTATTTACTGTATACTCATACATATATTTATCTAAGAAACACATATATATCATTATAAAATTAAAAGCAAACTTCAACAAAAGACGGTTCTTAAGCTATAGAGTAAGATTAAAAGATTTTCAAATGAGGAAGTTGTCAAATCAAAAATTTATTCGAGATACAGAATTCGTTTTGTTTTTTTTCATTTTTTTTTTTTTTATTATTTTAGTTAATGGACTTAAAATTTTATGACCAGAAAATGGCTTGAGGGGAACTTCAAAAACTAATTATTTCGACATATGAGGGTTGAAATTTCGTAGTCATGAAAAGGGTTTTGGGCATTTTTTAAGGTACATAAATAAATTTTCACAAGTTTTGGATAATAATCATATTTTGTCAGATATTAAAGGTTCAGTTACCGTATTATATGAAAGTGAACATTATGAAATTGCAAAATATATTTATCATTTTTATGTAGATAGATAATCTTTTATTTAAATTTTTGATTTCGTTTCAACAGTCTGTTTGTTGCCAAAGAAATGGATTAGTTCTTAAATCTTAAAATGTATTCTTGAAGGAATTACGTTCTTTAGATACATTCTTATTAATCATTATAAAAATTAAATTTTCAGTAAAGCCTTCTTAACATGTTCTGAATATTCTTATTAAAATTTAATGATTGTAATTACAAATTATTGTTCTTAATAGCTTTTTCCAATCAAATAAATGTGAGAATATTGTTGCAGACAAATGGTTCAATTATTAGGTTTTATTTCTTTAAGTTTATCATTTTTTATTTCTTCAAATATAAACCATTAGCAGAAATTAAAGGATTGCAAATGTTTTAACTTAAAACAAAACTTTTTTTGAGCAGAATAATGTTTTAAAAGGGGAACTTCACTCATATTTTAATAATTTTATTTTTACTAATCCTATTTTTAATATTTTATATGCATGAAAAGGTTCGTTTTTATGGCATTTTTTCTTCCGAAACATGGAGAAAGAATTTGATTTATGCTTACTAGTGCAATATATATGTAGCAAAAGAAACATTTTTACCCATAAAATTATTTATTTATTATTAGGGAGCAGGGTTTGTAGTGTCCCTGGTCACTTTCTATTTTTCTGTATCTTGACAACTTTCTGTTTAGAATATTTTTAAAATTTATTTCACATGCGTTTTTCAATTCCTACTATTAGTTCACACTCTCCCTATATATATTTATATATCTTGTTCAAATTTTCAATCGTTCATAAAATACTTTTTATTCATCCACTCAAGTTTTATAAACTTGTAGTGGCGGACACTGGATGTTAATACAGTTTTTTCAAATATTAATTCATTAATTAAATTTAATTAATTAATTTTAGTTTTATATGGGAGAAAAAAAAATTTATCTTATATAAGATATTTAGCAGGATATAAATTTAGGAAAAAATACCGTCAGTGGCGAAGCGTGTAGATCGCTGGAAAAAAAATTCTTTTGCAAATTCTTTTTTCATTCTGGGTTTTAGTCTGAGTCAAAGAGGGAATAAAATGGAAAATGAACATGTGAATAAATTAGTGAGAGTGATGGAAAGTGTGTATGTAAGAGAGAGAAAGTGTGTGTGTTTGAGAGAGAGAATTTTTTCTAACTTAAAAAAATGAATGAAAATTATTTCTAAAGGACTTTTTGCAATATAGTGAAAAAAAAGTAGCAATTGATATTAAAAAAAAAAAAAATTTGTATTACTTGTTATAAAATCGTTTGAAATATTTATATATTTTTAAATTTATTTTGAGAGCTTTTTTATACAAAATTTTTATTTATTTATATTTTTTTCTTTGAAAAAGTAGCTGCGAATCAGTTTTACACAAAAAGGAAATTTTGGTGTTTAAGCAGGTCGGTCATGAATCAGATATTAAATTGAAAATGACAGTTGCAGTAATAATATATTTGTTTTTAAATTACGCAAAGCATCTAGTTAAAATAAAACTTAAACAAAATGATTTAATAATTATTAAATAATTTTATGGTTACAAGCCCAGGTAATTATTTTTATTTTTTCCCTCCAATTTTTGAATTTCTATTTTTATTTATTTCAGTTATCTGACAAATGCTTATACAGTAGAACCTCTTTAAGTCGAAAACCTCCAAAACTCAAAAAAAAAAAAATTTTTGTTTCCATCCCTTCAAGCCCCAAAACCTCCATTACTCGAAATTTCAACCCTCTATATGTCGAAATAATTATTCAATCCGCACAAGTCATTTTGGTATATATTTTCCCTCCGTAACTCGAAAAAAAAAAAAAAAATTTGGACCTCTGCATCTCGAACATTAGCAATGTTTGATTTTACAACCTTTATAACTCGATCATTTGAAATTATTTTTATTTTTTATTGTAGTACATCATATAACTTTTAAGTTGTAAATAAACATGTTTATTACCTCTGTGAATTAAATTTTTATTTATTTTACCTCTCTAACTCAAAATAAGTTAGAAAGAATCTAAACCTCTACAAATCGAATATTTCCTTACAAAATCCGCGTAAGTCGAAAACTCTATAACTCGAATTATTTGGCGTCTCCCTTGAAATTCGACTTACAGAGGTTCTACCGTAATTTGTTCTTATTAAATTTAAAGTTTGTTCCTCTTTGAACTTCGGCACTAGTGGTTATCTGAGACGGGTTCTTTTCAGACAGCCTTCATAAGATGTGAATGAACGTCACGGACTCGTGACACGGAGATCTGGTTTGGCTTGTCGCTCTACAGTCATCTTGTGCACACTTTAGGCTAAACAGACCAGGACCTACAGTTTAAAGTGGATTCCGAACCACTACAAACATCCATGGCATCGCCGGGACTCGAACCCGAAACCTGTGGTACCGAGGGCCAGAGTGCTAGCCACTCGGCCATTCAGGCCCTCGTGACATGGAGAAGACTGGGCTTAGTTTTGTACAGAACAATCCAAGTTTCAATATGCGAGCTGTAGAGCACCATGCCTTAATGTGCCACTAAGCATGGAGACAATTCTTCATGAACTATCTTGATTAAAGCGACATGCATCCCCTTTGCTACACCCGACCGTTTCATAATTGTTTGTATATGTACGTTAACATATACAAACACATATTTATTTATTTGTTTATTTTTATATCTGGTGTTCTCTGTGTTCGCTATAACATCATATATAGGTAGGACCTGATCTAGATGAAAAAAGACCCTAGGCTATTCCACTTATGAGGCCCTTTTACCTCCGAATTTTAAGTTTGTAAATTACATGAGAGACAATAAAATACATCATTGCTGTGATATATAATCAATATGTTAAATTAAACATGTTGTGATTGGCAGTAATCTTTATTAAAAAATTTGACACGGATAATAAAAAAAAAAAATCGAGAACACTTATTTAGACATTTATTCTCAGCACCGTATATAGTACTTGTAACAATAACTAATCAAACATAACACACAACATTTACAAAGAAACAAAATTCAAATAATAAAAATCTTTGACTACAAAAATTAAATATGCAATAAAAATTATCATATTTTCCATCAAATTAAATTAAATATATTCAATACATTGAAGATTAAAGTAAATTCAATTCAGATAAATTTATTTCATAATAATTCGCATTTAAAGTTTTAAGTATTAATTTTAAGTTTTAAACTAAACCAATTGACTTCACCAATTTGAAACCAACCAATTTGAATGTAGGCCCCTCTTGATCTTGAGGCCCTAGGCTGAAGCCTATAGGAAAATCCGGCAATGTATAGAGGCATTTCCGACCTCTGTATTGCTATGTGAATTAAAAAAGGTTAATAGCTTAATGATCTCAGTTTTTAGTTTGAAATACAAATTTAATTCTTAAATCCTCTTCAATGAAATTAAATCGTAAATTCCTCTTAATTATTCTTTATTAATAAAATTAAGATTTTGAATTTTTTTAAATTAAAAAAAAATCATTGTAATTCTTAAATTTAATTTGACCCTCTAATGAGAATAAATATTTAGAAACTTCCATACCGTCTGATGGCTAAATTGGGTGTACTTTACAAAATTAATGTAATTTGACAACGAATATGAATTTCTATTTTAATGTACGAGATTATAATTTGTCAATTGCCTCTAGAGCCAACTTGAATTCCAAAAACATGTTATATTAGAATTTTGCTAATTTAAATATATAAAAAAATACTGCTCTGAAAGAAAAAAAAAATTGTTCCGAAATAAAAAAGAACAGGTTTTATTCTTTTATATTTTCTGCAAGCTTATATCCCTATTTTAACCAAGCAAAACTTATAATTTAATAAGAAGTGTTAAATTTTCTGTTTTTTTTTTATATTTCTGAATCTAAATCTCTGAGAAATTTTAGTTTGAGTTTCATATTCCCAATTTTATTAAAAGTTGTTATTGTTTCTTATCTCATTTGGTAAGCATCTAGACCAAGCTCACGAACCCGCACAGATTCATGGTTGAAGGGAAAGGGGTCAGCTTCTGTTGTGATGGAGTACCCGTAGGTAAAAGTGTAATTTGGCTCTGTGACGCTCTACAGTCATATGAGACCGAAACCTACGGCTTAAAGTGAATTCCGAGCCATTACAAACATCTATGGCACCATTACAAACATTATGAGTCCGAAACCTGTGGCACCGAGCGTTACTCACTCGGCCATTCAGGCCCACAAAAATTAAATAGCAATTATCAAATTATTAAAAGAATGGGATGAGTTATCAGCAAATGATTATAGAGAATTTTTGTAAATTATGTTCTCATTTCTATCAAAACAAGAAGACAGTCTTTTCAAAATTTTTTACTTTTGCTTTATAAAAAAAAAATAATTTAACTAATTAATCAATAAAAAATTAATTGCATTCTTAAATATATTTACTATTCTAATGCCTTAAACAAAAGCTATATTTAGAAATATTCTTCGTCATTAGCGTTATAAATCGCCATGAATATCCAATATTTGTTTATTTTGTTTATGTTTTAAATTGTTGTTGGAATAAAAAACCAATGTTTCAAGGGACAAAAAAACTGTGTACCAAATGTGGCATTGATTTTATATGTTAATATAACAAACTTAAGGGGCCTGAAAAAGTGCCCTGGCGCTCGGTACCACAGGTTTCGGGTTGGAGTCCCGGCGGTGCCATGGATATTTGTAGTGGTTGGGAATCCACTTTAAACCATAGGCCCCGGTCTAACATGATCGTAGAGCGTTGCGGAGGTATTGCTACTCCGCGTCCGTAGCTTATCTTCAAGCTACACGCACCTCCTGGGTAGTGCTAAGTGTGTGCGCTTGCCTTAAGGCATCGAAGACAATTGTCTAAGTGTTTACCAGTTGCATTTGACCAAAATAAATAAATAAATAACAAACTTAATGAACATTTCAGATTAAATCGAACAAGGAAAAACATTAAATGAAGTGTTTTTGTGAATTAAAATAAATTGTGCTGAATTTCGATAAGAAAGGAAACATTTAATTTAGTCACAAATTTTATATCTGTCATTTTTTAGGAATAATTTTTTATGCAAATTCTGTGACGTAAGATATTTTCACTATTTCATATAGTAATTAAATATTTTTTAAAAATATTTCTAAATTTAATGCTTTATATAATTAAGTTATTTACTGTGGTAATTGAATCAAACCATTCTTTATGATTTATCTCTAAAATGAAGCAAGTAAAATCTTTGAAATCAATTTAATCATGAATTCTATAATTTTTTACCATATAAAAGTAAAATAATACGAATCACGTTTACAACAGTATACGTAAAACATTAAAAAGTATATTTTTTACAAACATTTTTCGGTATTAATATTGCTTTCCAATAACTTTGAGGGAAAAAAAAAAAAAAAAAATGAACAAGAATTCCGAATTTTTTTGAAGAATTTTTACGGAACAGATTGAAATAAATGTAAGAAACTTAAGAAGCTGATGACGTATAATTTTCAGAATAATTCAACCAATGACAAGATGTGGGATTCAAAAATTAAAAATTCATATTTTGAAACTGGCAATGATGTATGAAATATCAGATTAAGTTTTTAAATCTTGTAGTCAAGTGAAATCTTGGAGAAAAAGAGATTTTTAGAAATTTGGTGAGAAAGAGACTTTTGCATTCAGGATGGCTAAGGTAAGTCAGAATATAAAATTAATTTTGTTTTTACCTTAATTCCTTATTTTACTTTTAATTTAAGCTTTAATTTTTTATTTTTAACTTTAATCTTGTATATTTTTTTGGGCATCGTCAACGGACTCCTAATTATACCTATAACTTTTTCGATCTCTTGCTTTAATTGTGCTCAAGCAAGAGATGTTTTTCCTAAATTTTAATTGTTTTATTTTTCATTTATTAATATTCTATAATTTAAGCAAATAAATTTTATGCAAATTCTCTACGTAATTTAAGATGTGGAGGTTTTCTGGTTCTTAAAACCACCAAGGAACTCCGTAACAGTTCCGTTGCCCAAAATCAATTTTAATAAATAATAAAATCAGTGTAATTATTGCATGGTATATTATGCTGCATTTATGATATAAGTTCTACATTGTATATTATGCAACCGTTATAATTATTTTCCTACATTATATATTTTTTCTAACCTTTTTTTTTTACTATACTGCCTAAATATATATACGTGAATTTATAAAGTGCAATTCCTTTTTAATGAGTAACAGTTTAACATTATTATTTCAATTTCAAAATGCATTATTATGACGAGAAGCATTTCATTGCCTTATTAATAAGTTATATAGAATGGCACTACATTTTAACTAAATGTTGTTTATTAATATTTAAATAATTTTTGCTTCTTCGGCTGTGCTTTAAAATGCACCAATACAATTTTCAGGTATTTTGTTAAAATCAATTGTACTCCACTTGTCAGGTTTTCTCTGTAGATTTTAGAATATTTATAACACAGAATTTCAATAAAAGGCAAATAAATAATATTATTAATTGGTATTTATAAAGAATAACTTTGATAACTGAAATCCATGTGCGATTTAGTTTTAAAATTTCTACTTTGTAAGGATTTTAACTTAAAGGTAATAAAATGTAAGACTTTAAAAAATGTTCGTGGTTTACTGTTCTTAGTTTCAAATTCAAATAATCTAGCAATGCAATAATTAAAGCTGTCTTTCATTTTGTTCTAAAATTCTTATTGTTGTTCTTTCCGTATTCTTGTAAAGAATTGCTTTAAACTCTGTATTAAAAATTGTGAAGAATAGTTTTTCTGTTATTCTATTCTATTCTAGTTGAATTATTTTATTAAATTCCGACAAATCGAAAGTCTCTAGCCTTTTGTAGGTCTTTTTACAGAATAATAAAAATTAATATTATGTTTTCACTCATTTAATGATAAAAATATTAAAATTCAATGAACTGGAGATAGGTGATTAGTTTACAGTATTGTTCTAAACTATTGCTTTACAATTGATAATAAAATCCTCAAATCACTTTGTATATTTCAGAGATCAGCTATGGATGAACAAAATGAAACCTATGAAGAGCAGTTTCAGCGATTCTATGACAAGTATAAAAATCGAAGGGTAGATTATCTTTTTTATTAATGAATTATTAATTATCTTTACGGTCATTTACAGACTTATATAACCATATATAATTAAATTCAACATGTCTTAATTATTTTCAAATTGTATTTACAAGTATTAATATTTAGGAGTTTTATCATTCATAATAATAATGCAGTATGTGCATTAATTTAATATTAAATCATAATTTAAACTGCTAATAAAATTTTTTATTTTGTTTTATTTTTACTTCTACTAATTTCTGTATATTTAATAGACAAAATTCTTTTTTTTTCCTGGAATTATAGCATTTTTTTATTCACAAAGAACATTTTAATGTACAAGAATTAAAAATTCCTTTATTTTGAAAAATCATTAATATAACTATTTTAAATTTTAGGCAGCTGCAACGAAATTGCATGATGCGTTTACTGAATATTTCGAGTGCTTGTTAGGTAGGTATAAAAATATTTGTTTTATACTTTTTCATATACACATGTAAGTAAATTTGATTTCTAGTTAATGTTGAGAAATGAGAATTTTAGAGATATTTATAATAAATTATTTTTTAATTTCTGAATAACTTTTTTTTGCATATTAAATTAATTTGTTTTTAATTTTTGAAATTTTATATGTATATAATATATTAAAATACGAAAATTTAGTATGCATTTCATTAAAAAAATTCTACAGTTCATTTTTCAATTATTTTTTTTTTATATATATAAAATTTTGAACTCTATTTTATAGCAACAAACGGCACTTTTATAATCTGAAACAAAATCTCAAGTAAATGTATCATGAAAAAAATCACTAAATGCTGTACATATGCTAACTAATAATTCAATGATTTAAAAAAGGGCCTTTGGTTTAATAAATTATCATTACATTTTCAATAATGAATTTTTATATTTCTATTGCTGTCTTTTAAATTTTTTTGCACTATTTCTTTTAAATATATATATATATAAAAATGCTACTTTTTTTTAATTTCAAAAAATTTTGCATTTCTTTTTAGAATTGCCTGAATTAAGAAGAGGTGCCTTGGAATCAATTGCAAGTTCATTGGAACCCGAATGGAAAGATTTTCCTGAGCTTCAAGATCAATCTGAGGTAAATAATAGATTTAATTTTTCTTTCAGGATTTGTATTAGTTTTCAGATATTATTTCAATTTTGTTTCTAATTAATTATATATTTATAACTTACCATTCAATATTTTTAATTCCAGAAGTCTGTAAGGAATGTTGAACGTTTTTCCACAAAATTGCTTAACCACCTGGGAGATACTGCAGAAGAATCAGTTTCCTCTTGTGAAGTACGTTCAATATTTCATTAAAAATTTCTATTTTATTGCATTATTTCTTTGTGTTTTGCAACAAATCAAAGGGAGACATTATTGTTCTGGTATATACAATTATTGATATTGTTTTGTAATTTGTTTTTATTTTTACATGATTGTGTATGTGAATTTCATTGCAGGAAGAAATTGCTGAGAAAGAAAGTCTATTTGAAAAAATGACAAAGGTTAAACAGGACATAGAGTTTGCTACCGCAAATGAAGATACTAATAAAGAACTGATTGATTCGGTATGATCAATTATAATATTATTTCTATTTCGATATATTTCAGTGTATAGGATTGTTATTTAGATAGTTTAAGCATTGAAGTAAGCATGTGTTTATTTCGTTAATTTTCACTGATTTATTTTTAATATATGAAACTCTATAGCAGAAGTATTTTTTTTCGCATGATTTCCTTAATTTCTATACCTTAGTTAATAATATGAATTCTTAAAATACCAGAAAAATCACATTTTTTGGGAACTCTGTCTGATGTTGTATATTATTTTGTATCAATCAAAATAATATAAGCACATTAAAAAGGCTATAACTGGATAATTAATAATTTATGAATCTTCACATTTTTAGTACAAAGATCAACTTGCAGATTTAGAGACTGCCACATTAGAAAAGACCCATCAGCTCAAGAAAAAAATTTCTAAAATTTACATTCGGTAAGTTAAAAATCTTAATTTCATTTAAAATTTCGCTTGTGTAACTTTTAAATTAAACTTTGTATCAGTACATAAAAATTAAATTTGACTCAACAAAGCACATGTCACAAATTCTTGATTTAAAATGCCATTTCGTGCATTTTTCTCTCATTATTATGCTTTTTCTTTCAGAGATAAGAAAACTTTCAGAAAATTTTTTTCAAGTATGGTTTGCTGAAGAAGAAAGTTACCATCAGAGGGATTATGAGATTTTGTCCAGAATTGAGATGATTCTAGATGGATTACCTAAAAAGGATGAATAAAATCAGCTGTTTCCTAATACACAGTGAACAAGTATAGATATTTGAAAATTTAATAAAGAAATTTGAAAATCTTGTTACTAGTTTGCCCATTTTCTAATTCACAGTTTTAAACAGGATCTTTAAAATTTGGAGATTCCTTCTTTTCACCCATCCCTGATTTTTGTCTTAAATTTCCTCAATTTAATGAGAGGGTTTAGATGTATTTTTACCAGCAATTTTTTAGTTTCTAACACCCTAATTCCAGAGGCATTTTCAATTTTCTTCTTCGATCTTAAATATGATATTTTCTCTTTACAAAGAGCTAAAAGTTGGGATAGAATTTGGAGCTAAATATTTTGATATACAATATGCTTTACAATAGTTACAATAAGTATAAATAATGAGTGTAAAAACTAAAAACAATGCATATCCACAAGCGAGAAAAATGATTAAGAATATCATAAAAGTTTGCTTTTGTGATGACAACATCAAAAATGTATGTTCTAAATTAGTGGCATCCATGCCGATTTAAATATCATATTACACTAATTAAATCGCATATGAAAATATTTGTATGTCAAAATTAATTTGAACAGTACTGTATCTTAATTCATTCTAAAACAACTTGTAATTTTAGGAAAAACAACACCCTAATTATTTTTGATAGGAAGATACAGGTAAATACATATGAAATCAATTTTCAAAGAGTATCAGTAATCAATAAATAAATGGAATTGTATAATTTGGATAAAAGTTAAGTAAAAGAATTATTTATCAGTGAAATCATTCACTGATAAATAATTCTTTTGCTTAACTTAACTTTGATGCAAATTATTCCTCGAGAAATGTAACTAACAAATATGAAAGAAATATATAAAATTTTTGAATTATTACCACTGAAAATGAATTTGACGTTTTCAAATAAATCAAAAGTATAAAGTGACAAACATACAAAGGAAAAATCTAAAAAAAGAACAATTGTTTCTTAAACTTCATCATCACAAATGGACATTGATTCAATATTTAAATATGTGAAGAAGCAGATAAAAAAACCATGAAATCGTTTCAAATAACTTTTTAATTTGCAGTTTATTATTCCAGAGTCTGTAGTTTCAATAGTACAATTTCAAAATATTTAATAACTTTGGTACAAATTGGGCTCCTTCATTTGACATACCTTCTAAAAATCTATTCTGCTTTTTCTTAACTGTGCTGGAGACTAACTGCCGACATTTGCTAATTACAAAAGGGTGGTTTTGGTTCTATAACAATAAAAAAGTAACATATTATGCATTAAAAAAAAAAAAATGTTGTAATTTTTTTTTCTATATTTTATCTTTACAAGGACCATTCAAAAGCAATGTAAAAGCATACATTTGATTATTTCACAAAATTAAAGGGTAAAATAAATAATATGAACAAAATTTGATAAATTTAATAATATAAAAAAAAAAAAAAAAAAAAAAAGATTATAAAATACATGGAGCTGAATATTAAATTCTTTCTTCTTTTTTATTTATGAGATTGGAGAAACAGGAAATCAGGATAGTATAATGTGATCAATTAATTTTGTCTCTTAAAACAGAATACTTAGTCTTAACTGTATACTTTATTATCTATTTACTTTCCTCTTTATCTATTCTTCCTTGCAAGAAAAATGTCAATTACTTTTGTAATTAAATTATACCAAAACTTCCAAGAGAAAAATATAGCCATAGATTTGAAGTAGAATACCAATGTGGGCCACCCACAGATCAAGAAATTCAAAGATTATTTGATGCACAATATACATTATGGATTATAGTTAAATTAAAATTTTCTATTCTGAACAAGCATTCCATTATAGATTTGATAATTTTTATATTATTTGAATTGACTTTGAGGGTAAAATTCACACAGAAATTGTATTAAATTTTAAAACAGTATTGAGTAATTTATCACAAATTAAAACAGTCCTAGTTTGAAGAAAAAAGAAGTCCAAAATTTAGTGATTGCTTTTTGTAAATATACTGAAAGACTATAAATACAGGAATGAATATTAAAATAAATGTTTAATATTCATTTATATAAAATATATGAATTGTAAATAAATGTTTAATATTTAGCTCCATGTATTTTATAATTGTTTGTTTATGTTATTAAATTTATCAAATTTTGTTCATATTATTTATTTTACCTTTTAATTTAGTGGAATAATCAAATGTATACTTTTACATTGCTTTTGAATGGTCCTTGTAAAGATATATAGAAAAATTTTTACAAATAGTGTTAAAAAAAATAAATGGTAGAATATTTATAAAAAAAAATAAATAAATAAGAAGTATAACGAAAAAATGAAATATTATGTCAACATTATTATTCAGTAAGATTTTTTTTAACCTTTACATGATAAATAAATATTATGATTCGGATGTCACATGAATGAAATTGCATTTAAGAGAAAAACGGACTGACAATATTTTACAAGTAGAAAAAGTTTGTGTTTAGTAATAATATGGTGAAGAAAATGTTTTTTACATTGGCATTTCGCTCAAAATATTACTTTAAACAGAAAAGGGACAAATAATAAGAATACACAGATACAAAATGTCATATTTTAAACTTTGTAGAACAATTATAAATATATGAAAATACACTTAGCACAATTTGGTACAAAAAAAAAACCATTTTGATACATAAAATGAAAGATAACATTAATGTTTTCCTATATCGTTAAATGACTTACATAAAAACACTTTACTTTAACTGAGGGCAATTTTTTAATTTGTAAACATCAAACAAAATCTGCAACAGATAAAAAATATTAACACTTAGTAAGAATAATTAATACAAAAAATCATTTACTATTAAAATAAATTGTAAAGACATAGTGTTTACAAATATTAATACGCTGCATTTGAATAATTTATTAAAAACCATCATAGCATAAAATCTCATATTCAGGTTAAAAAAGGTATTAAGGTGTCATAAATTTGGAAAAATAACCACAATTTTTAAAAATCAAAGCACATGTTTATAAAATTATCCTAATTTAGAATAATTTTTCCAAACATTTTAAATATTTTAAAATTAAATGACACTTCATACATGCCCGTTGACAGCAATAATTCTACAAAAGTCAACTAGATATGTTAGGTGACATTTTAAATAAATTTGTATAATAAATCATTACTTCCTAACCAATATACGATACAAATTGAATTTTTCACTGCTTATTTATTGCTTTGTCAATAAATGAGTGATGATAAAAATGAAAGCTCTCTGAATAGGAATAAGCAATAAAAGTCTTCTTAGAATACAGACACTGAAACAATGAGGACTACTGTCAACATCAAGAATTTTAAATATAGCACACAAAAAATATATTTACACTAACTACAAAAAAATGTACATTTTTCACTTAAGAGAAAAAGCTGGAACTTCCAAAGTAAATGTTAATCATGATTATATTTATAAGCAAAAATATTCACAATAAATATACTAGACAGCATTTAATTGCTTTGATAGAATGAAATGCAGGGAAAAAAAAAAACCAATCATACAAATAATAAATAAATTTTTCAATACTGAATTTTAATTATCATGCCAGTCAACTATTCAAAAATTCTGGCAATATATTTCTTAAAAATAGTTAAGAAAATGCAAAAATCTGAAAATTTTAAAATGGAATACAATATGTACACAGCAGGAAAAAAATTTCTTAAATTTTGCCAGCATAAAATTAGAAAAAAAAATATTACCATGTTAACCTCTATTTCTATATTAAACTCTATTAAATGAAGGTTTCTTTTGTTGCTTTATAGTCATTTTTTTTGTGCACACTTTGGGCTAATTAGACCGGGACCAACAGTTTAACATGGATTCCGAACCACTTCCTAATATCCATGCCACCGCCAGGATTCGAACCTGAAGCCTGTGGTACCGAAAACTAGAACGCTAACTAATTGGATATCAAACTGCTATTAGATGGAGAAGATTCACCGCATAAGTGCAAAAGAATTTATGCCACATTATTTTACATTAAAGGGTAAAACGAAACATTAAGTATTTTTTTACTTTCATACGGACAACTGTTACTATATTAGTCATAATTGTATATAAAATATTTAAAATAGTATAAGTAAATATTGTTAATGTGAAAAAAAAATGATTTTAAAAACATTTAATATGTATAAAAAAAAAATAATAATAAATGCACAATTACTAAAAGGCATTTGCTTTTATTTATAACAACAAAACAATACATGAATTAAAAACTCCTGAGATAAATATAGTTAAACTAAAATATGCCAGTAGTTCAACTACCACACAAATGAATTATTCAAGTATTTTATTATATTTCTTAAAAATAAAAATAATTAAAAAAAGTCTAAAAAATTTTTAATGGAAAAGAAGGAATGCAAGTGGAACAACAACAACAAAAAAAGAAATGTTATTAATTTAACACAGGCAAAATTTGTTATAAAATATTACCAAATTTGCCAACTTCTATATTCTTGAAAATTGAGGAGATTTAACAACTAAATACACATAAAATTAAGTTTATAATTAATAGCGGAGAACTAATTCATATAACGATAAAATATGAAATGGTTAACAGCTTCATTTTAAATTATTAGCACTTATTTTAATTAGCATAGCTTTTCTGGAGTGTAGCTGTAAAAGTGGGCGGGTGAATGGTATGAGAATGCAAGTGTTATTTTACTTAAAGTTTTAATTTTCATTTACAATTTGCTGCATTCAGATTCATTGTAAAAATGCAAAGTAAATTCAGACAAGTTATTTTTTTTTTGAATTATTTCTTAATAATCAAATTAATTTTTATTATTTACTGATAATTTTATTTCTTACCAGAATTTCTCTCCAATAACAATATTTAAAATTTCTCGCATAGTTACAATCCATGTTAAAACCTTAAAAATACTACTGCTAAACTTTATAGAAAAACATTAAATGTTCCACATCATGTATTTGGCAATCATAATAACTGCCAGGCTGTTTTTTGCCATGGCAAATGGTTAATAATTTGGCTAAAAACAGTCTTAAGCTTATTATTTTTGATGAATAACTATTTGGGGTAATTTCATTGAATAATTATAAAATTTATTGGTGGAAAAATAAATTTTTTGCTATGCAATAGCAACCAAGCACAGCATAATAGCACAATCATTTCTCATATTTTATTACTTTCAATCGTACATAAAAACATTTTGGTTTAGTTTTGGCAAATACACTAAATTTGCACACACATCTTTTTTTTTTTTTTTTTTTTTTTTTTAGTTTGATTGTTTATTGCTTGAATGAGTTCATGCTTCCGAAGATCAATTAAGATGATATTTCATCGATATTGGAAGTTAAGGCAGGAAAACATTTTAAAAACTCTTAACTGAATACAAATAATTTATTTACATCATTTACGAAAATAAAAAAAAATCTAGCTTTTTTTTTTGTATACACTTGGAAAAAAAAAATTGAAAATATATGAATATATGTGGTGTTGTCACACAACTTTAAATATATTTTTATACAATAACTGAAACCTAGAAAGGCCACACTAGGCAATCTACCCAATACACATTAAACACCAAGAAATCTGCAATAATCCATATATGAAGAAAAACCTACAGGTTCGAATGTCTTCAGAGACTTATACAAGTTGGAAAAGGAAACGCAAACACATGAAATAAATCAAAAGCTAATTTCATTATTTAAAATATAAATAAAAATGCATTTATTAATATCTACAATTTAAATACTTAGAATAAGTCAATTAATATTATATTAACACAGGTGAATTTCTAATAGCATTACTCAAATATTATATATATCTACAATATGGATAATAACAATTAATAATAAAAAAATATGAGTGTCCCTACATCTCATTATAATGCAGGTACAATGACCACCAGCCCAAACCCATTCCTCGTGCATATGCCACAACTGCTAGCAAAGTAGGGCTTTTTTTCAAAATAAAAGCAAAAGTTCAATAACTAAGTTACTCACAGGTGCATCATGTCGAATGGTGTCTAGCACTATTGCCTAAAAAAGGGGTAGCAGGGGCCAACAGCAAATGAGACTCTTCCTTGTGTGTCCACATTACAGATGCTGCTGGCAAGACACCTCTGGTCTTGGTCATTGACTTTCGATGTTCTTTGTGCTGCGCTCTGGAAATGGGTACTTTTGTTCCTCTGGAATTTCTATTGCTTCATTGCAGGAACAGCTCCGTATCTTTCTTGCTCTCTCCATCTATCCTTTTCTTATTCTCTTCTCAATGATTCTTATGTCTCCAATATTTATTTTTTTTATGTCTTTTTAGATCACCTGCCCTTCACTCATTATTCACTGGATTTTTCACATCAAATACACCCCTGGGCCTAAAAGCCTTTTTAATGGTGGGGGCAAATCCCATCACATAATCATATCGAAGACGCAGCTAGTCCATTTTGTACATATTTCTCAAAACATGTCCTTATCATGCTATTCGCCACCAATGTACTGTTGCCGTGCAAAAGACCTGCTTCCTCCGGAAACTGGTCATCCCGTAGAAAAGATTGGATTTGCATCAGATAAGGGCTAGTGGCCAACAAATGCAGCCTTCCAAGGGACACACATAAAATTAACCCCACAACACAAGAATAATATAATTACATACAATTTCACTTTAATACAAAAAAAATATTTATAAATGCACATTGACAGAATAATGCAATAAAAGCATTAACACAATATATGTATATTTAAGTTTGTTTGTGTTACATAAATATAGGTAATTTACGAGATTAGGATGTGTGTTCCTTGTGTTCATTATTTTAATATTATAAAGATATTGTTCACCAGTTTTAAAATAGTCAGCAAATACGAGTGCATTTTGTTGAAAAAAAAGTACATAAATAAAGAATGGAAATTTGAAATCAAGATAAAATTTTTAATGAAACAAAAATGTTATCTTAAATTATAAATACAAACAAAATACTCAAAAATTCTAAAAATCAATTTGATCATCCAAACCAATTAAATTTCGAAAAGAGTTATAATAATAAAAATAGTTTATTAAAAAATATTCACATACAGAAAACATTTGTATTTAGTAATAATATTACAAGAAAATGATTTTAAAATTAGAATTTCACTCAAAATGTTACTTAAAACAGAAAGGGACTAAATAATATAAATAAGCAGAAAACAAAATGCCAGATTTTACACTTATGTAGAATAATTGTAAACATTTGAATATACAATACAATTTATGGAAGCAGTCTAGTGGAAAAAAAAAAAAAAAAAAAAAAAAAAAAAACATTCTGATATAAAAAATGAAAGAAAACATTCATGTTTTCAATATTGCTAAATAACTTACATGAACATATCCTAGAACTTAAGCAGATGAGGGCAACTTATTAGATATTTCGTCACTTTAAAACATCAAAGAAAATCTGAAAGAGATAAAAATATTAACATTAAGTATAAATAACTAATACAAAAAGTCATTTACGACTAAAATAAATTGCAACAACATATTTTATAAGGAACATTACAAAGTTCAAATTGGATAATTTATTACAAAACAGCATAGCGCGAATATAATGATCGGGCTAAAAAAAGTATTATGGTCTCATAAATTTGCTGTCAAAAAATATACAATAAGATTTTAAAAGAAAGAATATGTCTAGACTATACCCGAAAATTTTATATACTGCAATTCAAAAGATAGACATAACAGTTACAGCAAAACAATCAACGACTACCACAAATTTTAAAAAAACAAAGTACATGTTTATCCTTATAAAAAGAATAAAGTTTAGAAACATTTTAAGAATTTAAATATACTTGGCATCTTATACAAACCTGTTGAGAATAACTATCTTGGACAGGTATCAGATATGTTTAATTTAGTAGGTAATATTTTGATTAAATTTGCATAATAAATCATTATTTCTTATAATAAAATATGACACAAACTGAATTGCTTGCTTTTTATTGTTTATGAATAAAAAATTGGCAATAGATGTGAAGGCGCCATGAATAGAAATGGCCAATAGCAAACACGGTTTTTGGAAGCAACAAAAATTTAATATAAAATTCAGCATATCTCCAACCCAGTTTTTCTTTGTGCGAGCAAACTTTTTATATCGTTTTAATTTCGATCAATTGTATCTTAAGATTTAGGCCGTATTTTTTCTAATATATATACAAAGGGATCATTATAGTTGCTAAAAGAAAATAAATAAAGTGGCATAAATACTTAACATTAAATTAATATTTCTAAAAACACCTAATTGGACAATTCGGCAAATTAAGTGTTTAAAAAGAAATAACAATTTCAGAAAATATTTATACGGAAATTTATATTAAATATTACATATGCAAATATTGCGAAACCAATTTACTCTAATTTCTTCTGCATAAAAATAGTAATAAAGTGGAAATATGAGTTAACTACAAAACATACTTAAATTTCAAAAAGTAAAATATAGGAAATAAGAATTTATGAAAATAAAACTTTTAATTAGGATCTTAACAAACATTGAAATTC
>BPLQ01009170.1:0-167334 GCA_021605075.1 Caerostris darwini
GACGTATTATATGATGATCTCAAAATCTCGGGTGTTGAATTAAAAGATTATAGTTCTGATTCTGGTGAGCAATCCAAATTATACTTGTATATTAATCATAAAAAACAAATGAAACAGGATAAAAATTTATTGACAATAGCTATGATAACTGGTATTTTTTTCCCTTTTAATGAAAAAAATTGTGTAAAATTGCAAAAAGAGGTCCATTGGAATTTGACAATTGTTTTTGGCGACATATGGGTGAAAAGTCTCCAATTGTCGTAACCCGGCACTCATTTTGGTATTGCGGGCGATGGTTGGCCTCGATAGCTAGTCTAATGTTATTGGTCGAGGACAATTGTTGTCGTCAGATGTGTTAAATACCCTTAGATTTCTGGGTTTCAGTGTCATTTATATTTCTATAACTCAATTTTGCGCAAACCATTATTTTATTTTCGGATGTGGTTATAAATCAAGATAATTTAACCCTATCACGATAACTCGATTTCGCAAAGCAGAAATTGAATTTAAAAAACTGAAAATTTAGGGAAGTTTATTGTAAAAACGAATGGAAGTTTATTGATGAAGATTTAAGGAAATTTTATGATAAAGGTACTCACCTCGGATACTAGAATTTGATTAAACTGCGTAGGTCCCTTTGGATTATAGACCCCCCAGAATAATGTTCTCTTTCAAAGTGACATCCATGCAGATATCTGTACAAACACTCTTCCAAACATTCAAGGTATTCAGCTCACATTCATTCTCATCTCTATATCCATAGTCGAATGCCCACGGATCCACTCATACGTAATTCTCATAATATAATACAAATTCATTTTTGATTAAGAAAATCGCGAATTTTGACAAATGAATCTCTCACATTTTCATAACAGTCTGATATCCTTTCATAAATGATAGAACCATAACAGAGTAACCCTATCAGTGTAATCTTTGAATGTTTTTTAGTATTTTTTTTTAAAAATCCGATAAGAATTGTCTTTTCATAATGATTCCTCGAGATTTCCAAGTTTCTCTTACCTTTATTGCGATTCTATATTATTTTTTAATACTAAATCAGTTGAGGTCTATTGCAAAAGGATGATTTAGAGCAATTTTATGGGCTATTAACAGATTATCAACCACAACGGCCGAAAGATTATAAAAATTAATTATAAACAATGGATGTGGGTGTTTTCCTGTAAGCAATTTTGAAAAAAATGTCCAGTTCAATATTAAAGTTATTTTTAATAGAAGGAAGGAGTAATTTCAACTTAAAAGATATTTCAATTGTGCTGTAATTGCCTCAAACAAGATAAACTGTTTCAATGGGAAATTATAACATGTAGAGAAACTTTACGTATCCGAAGGCCGCCGTAGTAGATAAGTGCCTTTTTAAGGAAAGGTAACTTTAATTAAATTATGTCGTGGTTTTAGTTAGAGACCGAACTTTGCTTAACACTCCTTTGTTGTGAAAAAGAATAATTTTAAGTAAGGGGTATTAAAATCTTTTTTCTTTAAAGCCACACTGTTTCCCCTTTAAAAAATCAATGCAAGGTCAGCAAAGAAATCTCTGTCGTTGGGATGAAAATAAATCAGCAGCGGAGCTCCACATCGCCATTCGGTCTGTTATTTATTTGCCACGAAAGCAAAAATGGGGCGAAACAAAGGAAGGACAAAAGAAATGCAAACCAAATTCCTTTCTTGCCGTGTCTGCTTTCAAAAAGGAAGTCGACTGCAATTTCGTTCCCCCAAATACCCTGTAATGAAGGGATTTTTTTTTTTTTCTTTTTCATTCTACTGTTGCATAAAGAGAAAAGGTCGAATAAGAATGGAGAGTGAAAAGAAAGGGAGAAAAATACGTCTTCCGCCTGAAAGAATTCCTGGAAAATCCGAGAAGATTTTAATCTCCTTTTTCACACCCAATTTCCCCAGAGTAACACGTCCACCCAGCACATATCGCACCGAATGACGCCTTCCTAAAGCCCGCTCCGGAAAAAGAAAGAAAAGTGGCGAAACTGGATACGGCGGTGAATTTTCCCTTTTCTAGAAAGTGTGTGAAGAGAATTTCTAAAAGCAAACTGAAGATTTTTCTTGTTCCTACTTTGCGGCTGATTTTGAGTAATGTCTCAGGGATTCGGAGAGCGTGTCGGATATTCCCGGAATGAAACCGAACAAGTGAAGCCTGCCGGACAGTTGTCGTGTCTAAGACGGAATTCGACACAATAAGCCAGTTTTCCAGAATATGCTTCCTTTGGTCTCGAGGAGAATGAGAAATGACATTTAACCGTAAACAAACACAACGCTTATGTGTCTAGAATCGAGAAAACTTCGACGGGGTTAGACGCAATATACCAATTTTCCAGAATATGCTTTCATTGGTCTCGAAGAAAATAAAAAAATAAAAATTTCCTAACTATAAACAACAATATGCTTTTCGTGTTTAAAAGCGAGAAGACTTGACAACGATTATGACAATATGCGTAAAGCATCTCGCATCGATAGTCAGGGCTGACTGATTGATATATTTCTGTGATATTTTCTTTTTTCCAACGTTTACTTGTCGTATACCTTCTCCCATACGGCAGGTAAATGTGGGCAAATTGAACATAATAAATCAGCTTTTCAGAATATTTTGGGTGGGGCAATTTAACCTAAAATGTCCCCTTTCAACACCCGTCCGTGTGTTTTCTTTCGTGGTATACATAAGACCCACTGATGTATCACTCTGCCCTTCCTAACTGGTAGAGAGCTATATTGTAAGCAATGGAAAAAATGGGATCAAATTCAATTCTGAAATTATGCCCGACAGTTTTAGTTCCTCTTATACACACCATTCGAATTCTAATTTGAGTCCATATTGTTAATTAATGGGTGGATAAATTTAAGAAATGTATACATACGAAATTTCGTCACAAGCGAAATTTGATGGGATATTTTTTTATCTTAGAGTTTATTTATTTATTTTTTATTCTGTTGGTGTTACTTACCCCCATATAGTCTATAGTCTACACCAAATCCACAGGCCCCTGTCGCAAGCGACTGGTCCACGGCTAAGGGTAATATGCAGCTCGCTTTCACGAGGGCTGAAAAATTGATTAAAACTCAAGAAAAACTCTCTACTATAATATTAGACCGGGACCTATGGTTTAAAGTGATTCAAACCACTACAAACATACATGGTACAGCCGGATTACGAACCGAAACCTGTAAACACTGAGAGCTAGACACTCAGCCATTTTAGCTGTCTTATTTATTTTAATTTTTAAATTTATTAGTCAAATATTATTAAAAATATAATACCCCATATATTAAAAAGACATAAGTGTATTATACTGATTTCATATTTTAGTCGACTATGAAATTTTACAATAATTCAAATTAAAACAAAATAATAACATATGCTTAAATATAACATTGCATAATAATATTCATTAAGAAACGGAAGTAAATAATTACTTTCACAAACACATTTTTAATTAAGAAAACAGGATGCCCTTTCCAGTCAAGAGCCCCCTCTCAAATAAACCGAAAACCACTACTCCTCAGAGCAGGGCAGATGATGCCTGCAGCACGCACCTCAAACGAAAGAGGGTTTCACGATCGAGGAACTGCAGGAAGACTCTAATTAGGGAATAACAGAATGTTATAGATGGCGAATTCTGTCAGATATTCCGATAAATGTTGCTCGGTAAAGCAGCCGCCTATTATTAAGCAAATTAATGACAACACCGCACCTACTTCGAAGGCTTTGAAAACTCTTTGGAGTGAGCAGCTTTTTAATTATTATCTGGACATGGCAAATAAGCCTCGCTGCATTATGGATGTCTGGAAGTCTAAATTGGAAGCCCATCTCAACCTTTTTCCTTTGACACAGAAGTGTGACAGATGGCCCAATTCATTCTGACACGACCACTTCGTATTCTAATGATATGTTGCGATGACTGAAATTATTTTTAAATCGTAAAAGAGTTTTAAGTAAATTAGTGTCTGATGTCTGTAATCAGTTGCTGAAGAGATTATTATATATTTAGGTGATATCTTAAGCAATTCTTAAGGAAGTTAATTACTATGGAATAATTGATTTAAAAATTGTTGGCTATGATATTATTTTTAAGCATTTAGTTAACTTTACATGAAGTGAAAACAATATTAAGTTTATACAAATCAAACTTTGAATAGTTTATATAAAATAGAAAATAATAAAGTCAGTGTGCAATGAAGATAACATATTTTTCAAAACCATATCTCTTAATTGTATGGTAACCATTTAAAGTATTTTTCGAGTATACCTCTGTACTCAAATGAGTAATGCGCTCAATTGTGTAACATTTTTTTTTAATATACCTTTATCATGTATACCTTTTTATACCTTTTTCATATATATATTCTTTTAATAGTATGCTAATTATTAAATGTAGTTTTCCGAATATACTTGTGTACGCAAAATAATCACTTTTTTTCAAAAGGTATCTTTATTTGTATGCTAATAAGGGACCTTTGTGATGATCAACATCTAGCCTCGTGAAGGTTTTCTGGATTTTTTTCCCATATGGTACACAAATTCGGTGTAGTTCCCCTAAAAGTTCACCTCGAAGGCTCTGACGTCCTTGCACAGCATCACGGAGCCAAGTCAGATTACTACCTATGTCATAACAGAAACATCTTCCCCCCCCATTCCCCCTTTCCCTGAGACCACATGAGTTCTATGACTTGATCTAAATGTTGCTGTCGACCAAGTGAGATAAGAAACAATAAAAAAAAAAGTTTAAGAAATGAAATGTAATTTTAATAAGGGTTTTTAGGATAAAATTGTAAGAAATTATCAGTTTAATAGAAAGATAAAAATGCATAACTTAAATATCAATGAAAGCATTGTTTTTAAAAAAGAATGTTTTTTCTAATATATATATGAGTAATTTTTATAAATATAATTCGGCGAAGTGTTATGTGCATAGATTAAAAAGAATGCTTGTCAAAAATAGCAACTGCTATCGTAAAAAAGAGTACTTTGTAAGTGAAACAAGGGATGCAAAAGAAGTTATAATAACTATAAGCTAATATATAATGACATACTTGTGGGCTAAGATTTTTATAAGTTATTTTTTTCATTGGTGAAATTGTGTTTCTTTGAGGAAATCTTTTTTCATGTGAAACATTTTTTTTAGTTTATTGTTATAATATTTAATAATATTGATCATATATTTGTGGGGATATTTAACAAATCAATTATTTAAAAAGAGAAAGTGCAGTATTTATATATTTGTGTATATACACACACTGAATGCTCTTAATCATTAAATATATTTACATATTAAATTCATGGAAGTCGTATAATTGTTTTCTTAACTAACTTTGTTCTCTTACGTAATTTTATCTGTACCGTATTTATTGCAAAAACCTGTTTCATGTTTTTCATTACGTGAAACAAAATAGATAAGTAATACTGAAAAAATGCTCATGATCAGCATATATATTTGTAAACGAACAATTTTAGGCATGAATGCACAAAAAAATCAATAAATAAAACCTGTTTAATTCATCAAATTTACAGTTTATTATAGCAAAAATAAACCTCACAAGGGAACACCAAAGAATCGATGAAAAACTGCCCGCCATAGATTTGATTGAATTTATACTACGAGTAGGTTATTAACTATTCCAGAATATTAACTCATAAGTACTCAATTCTTTTGGGGAAAATTGACCGGAGCAAAGTTTTTACGCATATATCTTGGTGTAATGGCGTAGTTGTTAACACTGTTCGCGAGCTGTCGAAGTTTGCTAACACAATTCAGAGGGTATTGTTTTCTTTTCATTTTTATTTTTTACCTTACACTCATTATAAACAATATACATAAATTAAACAAATTTATAATTATTTTCAACTAGAAGTATAATTTTATGTATTTTCTTCTATTTTACGCTTACACACACACACACACATACACACAAACATACATACACACACAAACATACACACACACACATATATATATATATTATAACATATATATATTATATATAACATAACGAAACATTCCAGTTTTAGGTATTTTTAGAGGTACAGTGTTTAAAGTCATAACAGGGTACACAGCACGGCAAGACAAGCTTGACAATGCAAAAATTTTGACGGAAGGAGAAACTGAGTGGAGGCAGACGGGTATTATAGCGGATTGAAGCCAAAGTGACCCAGAGCTCAATCAGCATCTGGGTTTTCGAGTGTCAGGAAGCATCTTCACAAATGGGACATGTGCCGCAGATTAGCAATTCCCAAGCCAGTCACATCTGTTAATGCCAAACGTCGTCTATAATGGCGCCACAACCACAAAAACCTGGTTAATTGATAAGTGGGAAGACATTTAAAGAACAGACAAATCGTCTTTCACACTTTTCCCCACAGCAGGAGGGGTGAACGTTTGGAGGACACCCGTACAAGAGTATGATCGTGCCTCCTTCCAATAGTCAAGCTTGGAAGTGGATCCGCCATGGCATGGGCAAATATGTAGTGTTTTTTGTTGGCTCAATCGTAACCCATAAAGAAGGGTTCACTGGGGAGAAGTTTTAGCTGACCAGGTTAAACCTACGATGCAAATTTTGTTTCCCTGCAGAAGAAGGAGAAACTGAGGATTTTTGGGATGTTAATGCTCTATTCATGCAGTGGGATCTGTTCAATTATGGTTGATAAACATGAAAAGGAATTGAAATTTCTGCCCAGGATCACGCAGTCCCACGACCGCAATGTCACTGAACGTTTAAGATCTATCTTAAAGCGATTCTATCCGGAATCAATATCCTCCACAAACTCTCTTCCAAATTTTCCACAATATCTCCATGAAGAATATTTCAATATTCTATAACACTATTCAGCAGTTTCATGATTCGATTCCCAGGAAAACTCAAGATGTATTACATGCCAAAAGCGGTTATATGGCATTAGTAAAAATATACCTTATAATTCTAGGGTGTTTCCATTATTTTAATAACCATCTTTATATATTACCTTATGAAAAGCCGTGTTAATAGTAATTTTTTTCTATTGTCGATTTTTTTTTGTATGCAAATGTTTCTGAAGAATCATTTATGATCTTAGCAGAGAAAATAAAACAATAATATACTACAAGAACAGAAAAATTTATTTGGAATAAATAGAGCATATTTTATCTGAGAATTCTCTTTGGTTTGATTACTTGCGACTTAGCAAACAAAAGGGTAGAAAAGATAAAGCATAAGCAACTGTGGAAAAATTAAGCAATGGATTAGGAATTAGATTAGGAATCAAAGAATAAGATTAGGAATTAGCAACGTTAATTACCGCCCTATGAAATCGCTTTAATAGTATAAAAGCGTGCCCAATTTTAACCCTTTATTTTCTCCCAAATTATTGAGAAATGGTTCCTACTATTTTGGCTCGCTTACAGACATGACCCTCCAGCATAAATTTATCAAATCAATAATGCTTACGTTGTGTTCACATCTTAAAAATATTAGAACATATTTTAAACAACTGAATCTTCTTGAACAGAAAATTCTTTATTTTTTTTAAATAAAATAAATACATATTAATTAATTTGTGGCTTGCTACTATGTAGCAGCTACATTCTTGCGACGAGCAGTTTTCAATTTCATATTAACTAAATGCTAAAAGAAAGTTTTAATGTGAATTTTTAATTTTGAAAGTCTTTTTTGTAATCTCTACTTAAAAATTTCTCATTTGAAGTCCTGGATCTTGCATTTTTAAATCTCACCGTCCTCGATTGCGGAGCACAGATTTCCTCATATGAGGCAATATGTGTGCTAATGTATTCAGTTCCATGCAGTTTGCTTACTGGGCATTGCAATGCCATGAAGCCTCTGCCTTTGTTCGCAGCAAAAACAAACGATAACGAAGGCGCATTGTTCCCCGACGTCAATTAATATTAAAACTGCTGCGTAGGCAGCAAAAAGTATACTTTTAGGGTGCCGCATTATGAAAATGCATAAGAAAAAGATATGAAATATAAGAATCAGAAATTCAACGTGGGGAAATAATACAATGAATTTGAATTAGATTTTAATTTGTGGTTCTTTTTTTTTTTTTTTTTTTTTTTTGGCATATTTGTATAGTAATAAGTGTGAAAATCAAATTTTAATACTTATTATGATGAATAGAAAAGACTGAAGATGCCTGGTCAAAGGACCGAGACGGGTGGTGTGAAAAAGCGAATTCGATGTAAACCAAATTGGTCCGTTGAAATTGTTGTAATTAATTCTCTATCCCTATTGGCACATCCATCTCGGCCCTTTATCCAAGCCACTTCCGTCTTTTCTATTCATCATAACAGGCGTTAAAATCTAATTTTGACATCTATTATGATGAATAGAAAAGCTAGACTTAGAATTATCAAAAGCTCATTGATGCTTGAATCAATAGGGGTAATTAATTTAAACAATTCCTATAGACCAATTCGGTTTACACAGAATTCCTTTCAAAGACCCGATAGTCCTTCGGTTGGGATTAATGAGAAGTATACTCTTGGGTTGCAAGTTCAAAATTGAAGTAACAAAATATGGATGTAATATAATAGGTCTTCTATAGTTCCCACTAAGTAACGGTAAATCTTTTTATATATCAGGTGGTGAATAACATAACTTAAAATTATATAATGATTTTTGAATTAGGTTTTAATTCTTGTTTCTTTTCGTTTTTGGCATATGTGTTTTGTAATAGATGTTAGAAAAGGCTGAAGTGACCTGGTCAAAGGACCAAAATGGTTCGGTCAATTCAGAAAATTAATTTGAATAATTAGCCAACCAATTCTATTGACACCGAAATCGCTTCAATTTCTATACAGAGGTTGGTCAAAATTAACCCGATTGTGAGTGACACGTAAAAGGTACTTTAAATTATTATTTATTGCTTTCAATAAATATGCAGTTTATAAAATTCCAGGTAAACTTCATCGACTTTTACATTTTATTAATACGCGTTAAGGAACTTCAAATTCCTTTATCTGCAGTATTTACATTGAAACCCATTCATTAAGTTTAAGTTTATAAAAAAAAATACGGGGCTTAAGAATTGTTCAGACAAGTTCATTAATAACTACAGGCAATTCATGGATTAAATTTTCTTAAACAACGCCTTCTTTTATCAACAACCGGAACATAATCCTTGGACAACGTGAAAAATAGATACCCAGAGCGTTAATAATACCGCATCGTATGCACAATAGTTTGTTTGTTTTTTAAATTTTTTTAACTTACAACTCAGATAACTTTTAAAATCTAATTTTATTTAATTGGCTGCTTTTGAAATGAATCCTGTAATTTATTCTCGAGAAAGTTACTTTTAAGAAGAATTAAAGCCTTGGTTTTAGTATCATGGGATTAAATAGGCTGCAAAACTACACTTCGGCGATTTGTCTTTATTTTTTATTATTTGCTTATTAAGCTTTGAAAGTAAAAGATCATGGTTAGAAAATTTTAACGAAATATTTTACTTTGTTGTATCAGTTGTTCAGTGGAAAGAATAAATAACATTAGGAGTAAAGTCCGGCAACGGATAAATCGATTAATTGTTAGGGGTGCTAATCACACATAGGAGGCGGAATTCAAATTTGGAAGAGAAAAACTAAAATATTTCATCGTGCTTCGTATTGAATATTTTAAAGTATTTTGTTAAGAATTAAAATAATTGTTTTTCTTATCAAAAGCCCTATAGAGTTACATTGATCATTTATTATACTCTTGAATCTGTCTGGCTTGTACGACTGACAATTTTCTACGTGATAATTACGTGCAATCGCTAAGGGTACTAATTTCACATATCAGATACAATACAATTTTAAAAACCAAAAATTAAATATTTAGTATAGAATTTTTTCATCTATTTTTATATTGCGTATTTTGAAAGGTAATTATCATAAAAATTAAAATAATTGTTATTGTAATCGAAACTTCTCCGAAATGAAATTTTTACCTTTTAAGATTTAATAAAAAAAATTGAGCTACAGAATTATAAAACCAATTAAAGTATTCGATCGTAATTTTTAAACTAGAAAAAAAAAAGATACAACTGCCCTTAATAAACTATAAGAAATCTATATATATATATATTTTTGTGAGGGAAACGCAGAAGGTATAAAAAAATTATTATATATCGCTTTTAATAAATATACGTATTATAAAATTTCAAATTTAAATTTGTCGATTTTTACAGCTTATTAATAAATAATATATTAATAGTCCGCATGTTAAGCTACGTCAAATCAACTTATCTATAGTATTAACATTCAAACCCACTCATGAAGCTTTTTCCCGTCTACAGATTTATTGAAAAACGGAGGACTAAAAATTGTTCAGCCAAGTTCATTAATAACTACAGGCAATTCATGGATTAAATTTTTCTTAAACAACGTCTACTTCTGCAGCAACTAGAACGTAATCCCGGACAACGTGAAAAACAGATACACAGAGCGTTAATAATTCGCATCGAATGCACAATAGGTTTTTTTTTTTTTTTTTTTCTTTAACTCGTGTAACTTTCCAAAATCTAATTTTATTTCAATTGGCTGCTTTTGAAAGGAATCCTGTAATTTATTTCGAGAAAAGTTAGTTTTAAAAGACTTAAAGCCTTGGTGTAGTATCACGGGATTAAATATGCTAACGAGAGACTACACTTCAGTGATTTGTCTTTTTTTCTTTTATTTGCTCATTAAGCTTTGAAAGTAAAAGATCGTGCAGTAGGAAATTTTCACAAATATGTTAGGCATTATGCGTATGTGCGGAAACGGACAAATTCGATTTTTATGGATGTTAATCATACATACGCTGGGGAATCCAATTTTGAATGCGAAAAATTAATTACTTATTTATTTTTTTTAAAGTATTTATTATTAAGAATTAAAAAATGCTATTGTAGTCGAAATGTCTCCGAAATCAAATTTTTACCTTTTAAGATTTTATAAAAAAAAATTAAGCTATAGAATTATACTACGAATTGAATTATCCAATCGCAATCAGAATTCAATTTTGATAGTGATAAATTTAAAATTTAAATCAGAATTTTCTCATCCATTTTTTTTTATTTTACCTACATATTATTAAATATTAAAATAATTGCTATTGTAATGAAATCCTCTCCGAAATTACACTTATTTCCTATTACACTTTTGTATTTGGATCCGTCAGAATGGGCCGGCTAACAATTTCCTACATGATAGTTGCACGCAGTTTTAGGGGTGCTTCGAAGCAGAAACCAATTTTGAAAGAAAACAATTAGATAGTTAATATAGAATTTTTTAATCTATTTTTTAAATTAAGTATTTTAATGTATTTATTATTGAAAAATAAAACAATTGCTATTGCAATGAACCCCACACATATCTAACCTTAACTTGTACTCAAGGTAATGTTGTATTTGCTGCATATCAATCAACCGAGTGTCGAATGACTTAAGCATGCCAAGCAACTTAAGAATTCGTTCAGCATTCGATGCAACTGCATAAATTATTAAAGTAAGGATGTTTTAAGGAAATTATCCTTGATAAACATTATTCAGTAACTTAAATTCTAAAATGAATCAATGAAAACTTCATTAAATTAATATCCTCAATTCCCTTCATGCAAAATAGAAGATCTTGCACATCTATTTTAGCCTGTTTTACCCATGGATGTGCATTCGGTTACAAATCAAAAAAATAATCATCACTCATTCGATCACCAAAGAATGGAATAAAAAAAAACCTTACGAAACGGGATTCCATTCATCCTCGCAGCTTAATAAACGTCCCTGGAGCGTCACAATGGCCCGGACAAAGCTTTAAGTAAACACTTCCAATCTAAGGTACATGCCATTCCTCTTTAGCGTTTAAAGGATGACGTTGGGAAAAGCAAACTTTACCATTCGCCGAGGAACGACAACTCAAGGTTTAATAGAAAGAACAACACTTATATCCCTTGAATCCCAGCAGATCGACTAGTTTAATAAGGTTGGGAATAACTGCACCGTGACCGGCTCAGAGCACAGCTTCATTGTGTTCCCTTTTTATATTGCTGTTTTTCCTGGCAGTTTTATCCGTGACTGGGGAGGAAATAACAAAAGAAGAGGGGAGGCTATTAGAAGGCCTTTCTGCCTAACCCGAAAGAACTACCTTGAGAAGTCCTTTCATTCCTTTAACGATGATGCGATTCCGGCCACAGTCTATTCCCCAGACTTCCCTCCCTTCCCCCCAAAGGAATGGGACAGACCTCCGGTGTTTTATGACCATCACGGTAACGGGATCCTGGTTTATGGGGGCAGGTCACCGCGTCCCATCGGGTGTGAGGGCAGATAATAGGTCTTGGGAGTGTGGGAAGGGAATGAGTATGATTCCGACCTTAACGAGTTGATTGAATTTCCCGTAAGAGCCTGCATTTTCTAAAGTACGTTGCGGAGTTAAAAGTCTCTTAAACGAAAATGTTTGTTGGGTGCTTTGTTTTGTAGATATGAGAAAAAGACCACTTATAAGAAGTAGAAGACTGTTATGTTTCGAAAGCACTGATAAACAGTAATAATTTTTATAATAATGATTATTTTTAACGGCATGATTAATTTTTAAGATGAAAGCGTCAAAAATACGACTGTTTTAAGTTATTGTAAAGAAAAGAAGAAATAATTTTGCTTAAGAGTAGGAGTATTATAAGGTACTTATCCTAAAATAGTAAGTGAAATAATTTAATATCTTCATTAATCTTATAACGGATTAACTACGCGGGAATCTCATTTTCATACTTTCCAACTATCACGAGTTAACATGTTTGACTCATGGTAACTTACGTCTAACAACAGTCATTCTATCATACATTCATATTGTTTTACAGCCATTTGACACAATGTCCTTCAATACCCAAACGATGGGTTATGAATTATGTTTTATGTGTTGCTTATTGCCTCTCGCGATCGAATTTCCGTTATTTTTATTTCAAAAAAAAAAAGTAAAAAATAAATTAATAGTTTAAAAAAAACAAAAAAGAAAATACGCTTTTAGAGTTAATCAAAATAAAAAGTAAAAAATAAACTAATAGATAAAAAAAACAAAAAAAAACACGCTTTTAGAGTTAATCAAACTAAAAAGTAAAAAATTATTGTTAACATAAGAATAAAATTACTGACCAGAAAATTAATGTCACTGTTATAAAACGTGGGGGTGATTTGTATGACATTTTTAAACTAACTCTGCATTTCGGAATGAAACTAGTGAAAAATTATAACGATTGATATACAGCATCCCACGCTTTTAGAACAGTGACTCTTTTCTCGTCAATCATTCGTACCCGTTAACTGAGTATTTTTACTTTTTAACTGATTATCTAAAAGTTATTTGTGTTTTTAAACTATTAATTTATTTTTTACTTTTTAGTTTGATTAACTTTAAAAGCATGTTTTTCAGTGTTTTTAAACTATAATATTTAAATGAGGTCCCGGTACGGAGGACTGGAACTATAGTTCTTACAATAATTTAATTGTGAGTAAAACAAAGGCTAAACGCGAATATGTCGAGCCAGCCAGCATTCAAACAGGGAATCTCCAGATCCGTAGTCAGGCGTGTTATCCCTTGTGCCACTGTCTCACGTAATACTTTCACTCTACATGGGTTGCTCTTCATAAGTTAAAATAAAATCACTAATCCTGGCGATCCTAAACATGATGAGATAATAAACTTATCAAAATATTTTATTGCGTCCGTCCTTGATAAGTCTACAACGTTTAAATTAAATCTGATCTCTTAAAGTAGGGCAAAATCGAGCCCAAAGAGTCAGTTACAAACAAACATATATGTGAAACTAATATACACTCATGTCCATGAATTAAGGATAATTCAGAATCACACAGAAATTGAACTCTAAAATGAAAATTTCACATGTAGAATTATCACACACATCTTGAAGAAGAATATGCAAATTACAGAAAACCACCAGATTACGTGGATAGTACGTCACAATGACGAGAGTTTAAGAGAGGGGTATATAAGGAATGGTGGCAAAGAAGTAAAATTGTTCACAAGCGCTTTAAAAGACTTTCAGCGCAATAACCGCATAGTTATGGCACAAAGGAAGCATTTGGATGATTTTTTTTACGTGGTAGAATTATCGGACGACTGGAATGTGGACGTACCCAGCTGGAAGTATCCGAGGAACTTGGAATCGCCCAGAGTGTCATCTCCAGGCTTTGGCAACGATTCCAAGATGATGGTAATGTGAGTAGATGTTACAGCACAGGTCGCCCCCGAGTTACAACGCCGAATGAGGACCGGTATTTAGCAGTTACTGCCAAAAGAAACAGACGGAGCACAGCATCAGACCTGTCTTGTCAGCTCTCTTCAGCTACAAGCACGACAGTTTCAAGGCAGACCGTGTACAGGCGCTTAGGGCACAATGGTCTATATTCTCGTAGGCCTGTCAGATGTGTTCCACTTACGGCAAACTCACTGACGCCTGCGATTAACCTGGAGTAGAGAGCATGCATTGTGGACACCGCAACAGTGGTCTGGTATGATGTTTTCCGACGAGTCCAGGTTTAGTTTGCAGTCTGATTCTCGCCGGACTTTCATATGGAGAGCGCCAGGTACCCTTTACCACCAAGAGAACACCATTGAACGACCCCGTTACGGTGGTGCAGGATGTCTAGTTTGGGGAGGAATTATTCTTGGTTCCAGAACTGACCTGCATGTTCAGAGTGTAACGATGGCAGGCCACATCTATCGGGATGTCATTCTTGAACAACATGTACGTTTGTTTCAGGGCGCCATGGGTGCTGAATTTCTGTTTATGGATGACAACGCAAGTCCTCACCGTGCAAACATTGTAGACGAATGCCATCAATTGGAGGATATCACCCGTACGGATTGGCCAGCATACTCACCGGACTTGAATCCAATAGAGCATGTGGGGGATATGCTTGGCCGACGAATTGCAGTCCGTCAGCCCTCTCCCACCTGTCAACCGGAACTTCGGAGGGCATTGCTTGATGAGTGGTGTAATATTCCCCAAGATCAGATTGATAATTTGATACTCAGCACGCCTAGGCGTTGTAAGGCCTGTATTGCATCGTCCGGGGGACATACTCCATATTAACCATCATACTAACCATGTTATAATGTTTTTAGTAAATATGTTCTTTTTTGAAATTTGCTCCAGGGACTAAAAATCGCAATTTTTATTAATTACGTCAATTATATGGCATCTTTTTTGCTCTTTACATTTTGTTTAATAAATAGACTTTACAAATAAGTCAAATTTGTTTTGCTTCTGTCTCTTTCTTTGCCTAAACTTCATTATCCTTAATTTATGGACATGATTGTAAAAGCGTATTAAAAAGAATCAACTGTTTTCGTTCTGAAAGATGTCTGTAAATGTTTCTTTGCAGCTTAAATAGTGTGTATGAGGAGAAACAGATCTCCAGGGAAAAAAGTGATGCGCCGACCAAGATGACTTTTCAAAGGCTGTGTGTTTTAATCACTAATCCTGGCGATCCTAATTATGATGAGATAATAAACTTATCAAAATATTTTATTTCCGTGGGTCCTGGATAATTCTTTTAATTAAATCTGATCGTTTAAAGTAGGGCAAAATCGAACCCAAAGAGTTAGCTACATACAAACAAACAAAAATACAGGTGAAACTAATAAAAGCATATTAATAAGCAAAAACGTTTGCGACTCTTTTAGTGATGATAGCAGCGAAGTGTTATACGATGATATGAAAAGCTCTGTGAGTGAAACAGAAGATTATAGTTTTGATTATATCGTGCAATCCAAATTATACCTGATTTTATATTATTAAAAAATAAATAAATATGTTAGAAATTAGTTGACTACGATACAACGTAATGACTATAATTACGATAATGCTTTTGTTTTATTAAGATAAATAATTGGGCCAAATCACAAAAAAAGGGCCTTTTTATTTTGGTGACTTTTTTTTAGCTCCATATGAGAGAGAGTCGCCAAATGTGCCACGTACTTATTTTGAAACGACGAGGATGATTGGCCACTGTAGCTAATTCAATGTGATAGTTCGATAAAAATTGTTTTCATCAGATGTGTTAAATAGCTTTAAATTTCTGGGTTTCTGTAAATACTATATTTCATTAGCATTAAAAAAATGTAAATTATTAAAATAAAAAAATAATTAAATAAAATTAATTCCTAAATTTATAAAATGCATCTAGAAATAGTACATTTATACTAAGAGTTACTATTGGGCTGCAAGAAAGTAATTTCTATTTTCAGCATTTTTTAATGTTAAAAAACTAGTATACTTGCTTGCTAACTCAATGTTTCATTAACTGTTACCTAATCTAGCAATTATTAATAACTAAAAATATTACAACTTGTCTGTCAAAATGAAAAAGGAAAAGTTCGGATTCTGGATCGGAAAAGTTCTTTTTGTTGTATTATTCAGTTGGGACAATGTTAGGTTGTATTATTGTAAGACAATGTCAAATGATGCAGGGGTCAATTAATGTCATTTATCAATGAAAGTTCTATAAATGAAAGTGGTGAGTTAAGTGTGTAAGCTATCAAAAGTGAATGTATATATCTATCTATAAGTAAATGTAGCTATCAAAAATGTAAATAAAGAAAATACGCATTATTATAGAAACCTGAAAGTGATATTTTCCAACCCATAATCCAGGATCAACTGTAAGCATCTGCTTTTGTTGTCAGAATTGTTAGTCAACGAATAGATTTTCTACATTTCCCTGTGTTCTTTATACTCTTAATAATCGTTTATGGCCCACGGCCATACCATGCTGAATATACCGGTTCTCGTTAGATCACCGAAGTCAAGCAGCATTGGGCGCGGTCAGTACTTGGGTGGATGACCACCTGTACCACATTTACAAATTTGGGACCTGAATGGCCGAGTGTCTGGCGCTCGGTGCCACAGGTTTCGGGTTCGAATCCCGGCGGTGCCATGGATGTTTGTAGTGGTTCGGAATCCACTTTAAGCCGTAGGTCCCAGTTTCCTATGACTGGAAGAGCGTCACGGAGCCAAAGTCAGACTTCTACCTACGGGTGCTCCCATCACAACAGAAGCTGCTTCCTTCCCCTTCAATCATGAGTACGTATGGGCTCGTGGGCTTGGCCAGCCAAGTGCGATAAGAAACAACAACAACCAATCGTTTAAACGCCCCCTCCCCCAATGCCCCTAGGCTACTCTCATTATCTTCGATTTTTCCACTGCCCCCAAGAGTGTGGTATCACACAATTTGGGTTAAGCAAAGCTTGATTAAGTCATAGTTTCGAGGAAAAACAGCAAACTCGGAATCTGTACCTTTTTTATTAACTACTAAATCCTTGTATTAGCTATTTTTCTCCATCTCTTTTAAATGCGAAAATACCATTATTATAGAAACCTGAAAGTGATATTTTCCAACCCATAATCCATGATTAACTGAAAGCATCTGCTTTTGTTATCAGAATTGTTAGTCGACGAATAGATTTTCTACATTTCCCTGTGTTTTTTATACTCTTACCAATCGTTTATAATTATTAAACGCCCTCCCCCAATGCCACTAGGCTACTCCCATCATCTTCGATTTTCCACTGCCCCCAAGAGTGTGGTATCACACAATTTGGGTTAAACAAAGCATGATTAAGACATAGTTTCGAGGAAAAACAGCAAACTCGGAATCTGTTCCTTTTTTATTAACTACTAAATCCTTGTATTAGTTATTTTTCTCCATCTCTTTTAAGTAACAGCTGTTATTATAGCTACTGTTTTTGATAAAATGATTAGTTTGTTATTATATCAATTGACATCCTTTGTTTGAGAGGTTCTTTCAAATGAAAAATATTCATCCAACTTTTGTACTGATTAGAAATTGCAATGATGAATTTATATTTCAATAAAGTTTAAAATAATAATATATTATTTGATAAAAAAAAATAGCCTGAAGCCTTCTAATTAAAAAATTAACAATCGCATTTCTAAAATTGCAAAGCCATTTAATAAGTTGTTTAGACGCCGGTTTTATTTTTTCAATCTCGACAGCTATCTTTTTTTTTTTTTTTTTTTTTTTTTTTTTTTTTTGCTTTGAACATTGGTGTACCTCGTATTCCACTGATATAAGCACAGCACTGTGTAAAGAGAAAGCATTGCCTTCCTGGAGACCTTTCACTGGCAACTGCACTATATTTGAGGGTTGCATGTGAGAAAATTAGGAAAGAGTCCCACTAGACAGCCTGACTATCCATGCGAGACATTTTACACTTCTTAATACAATATCCATAGAGTTGCCTCGTTTCTTAGAGCAGTGACTGCAAGGTGTACCAGAGCGCTAGAATAAGTATATTAATGTTGAATCAATGTGTAGAAAAGTAAATATATAATGAATATGTACTGCTTTTACATTTTTGTAGCTAATTATCATTTTCACATTATATTTTTGCAGAAAGGTATTTATACAGTACTTTAAGCATAATCTAATAGATCCTAAATTAAATTTGGACATTGTCATTGAATAGGTGGTTCATTGCTTTTAAAAATACGTCAACAACCCTTTTCAGACATATTTTCAAATTTCCACAATTTTGATCTTTATATATTTTGAAGAATTATTATTAAATTATCTTAAAAGTAAAATAAAAATGCATTTACTTTAAATATTTTGTAAAAATAAGTAAATACTGAACATAATAATTTATTTTAAATATTTTGTAAAAATATAAATATTTCACTAGCTTCCAACTAACATTCTTCTTGAATTTTACCTACCCATACTCTTACAAAATAATGGAAGAGCAATTCCATTATATGATGTCTAAAAAAATTCTCGAAACTCATTTTCACCCTTTTATCGATTTATTAGAATTCAATTACCGTCCTCGAGTAGATCATCAAGGATTTTAAAAGTTCATCAGAAAGAAATTTTTTTCGCGTCTTTAAAGTAGATAAAAGGTTTGTTTCCCGAAGTTCCCTAAAATCTAATGGTGATAACTCTAATGCTTTAGCTAAATAGTCTATCGAAGACATTTTAATGCATCTTAAAAAGGAATCTCTATCTTTAAAACTAAATGGACTAAATCTTTTCATAAACATTGCTGGAGTTTATTATTTTCTGCAAATGTTTTCATCAGGAGAAAATAAAACGCCATGTGATTAGAATCCCTAAAAGTAAACGCCATTTTGATTATTTCAAACAATTCATGAAGTAATACAATGCTACCAAAAGAAGTTCATTATTAAGGATTTCAGTAAAACATTTTCAAGTTTGTTATAGGATTAATAAAATTGGCATTGTAATAACTCCTTCCGTATATGTAATTCTATCAAAAAATTTTATGTTTAGTAATTTTGAGAATTAATAAATATGTAAAAGTTACCATACATTAAATATTTTTCACAATTGATTCAATTTTTTGCTAGTCATTTTTACGTGGCCTGATGATCAACTGGCTAGCACTCTGGCCCTTGGTACCACAGGCATCACGTTCGAGTCTTGGCAGTGGCATGGATGTTTGTTAGCTGTTAGGAATCCACTTTAAATATACATCTCTGTCTAATTAACCAAAAAAGTGCACAAAATGACCATAGAGCAATAAATCAAACCAAATCAGGCTAATTAGATTGGGTCCTACATTTTAATGTGGAGTCCGAACCACTAAGAATCATCTAGGCCACCGCGAGGATTCGAATATGAAGCCCGTGATACCAAATGCTTCAGCTGTAACCAAACGGCCATCAGAACGCATCACAAGGGAAATAAAATTCTTTAGTGATAAATTATTAGAAAATAATTTTAACTTTTGTCACTGTATTTTTTCTTTAATATTTCGGATCAGGAAAATGATTGACTTTATTAAAAGCGAAAAATTTATTGTAAAATAAAGCATTTCAAGTATTTCTTAATTAAAAAAAGGATATGTACAAAGATGTATTTACTGTCTTCATCATATTTTTCCATTTGATGCAAGATTATTTAGAAGAATTTGTGTTTCTAAATTTTTGCCAAAGAAAAAAAGTAATTGCAATTTTTAAAATGTAGAGATTTTTCTGATTCATCAATATATAATTCTTTTTGGTTTATTATTATTAACTTGCTGCTTAGAAGGCCTTGCCCGGGTATTTAATATCCCTGCGGCGAGTTTGAATAGGAGAGTTGAGTAACTGCTCTGACTCAAAATCGCACACACATACACACAAAAAGTATTGTTAGACTCTGCTGTAAGGATAATGATTAAACTAAACAATTAAAATAAAAGGGGAAAAAAGAGGAAAAATAACATGAAAAAAACTCCGTAGGTTTCAAGTATTAATATATAACAAGAATTTACATCTATAAAAGTAAGGGGTAAATGCTGAACATAGAGATATTGGAGTGGTGGTAGTCAATAATTCATGAATTTGAGGGTCTCGTACTTTTTTTCTTTATTGCTGGAGGCGGGGAAAGGAGTTTTCATTTCAGCTTGACTTTGCATGTTATCTGAGAAAAAGAAGCGTTATTGATTGGATGATGCAATACTTCCTTCCTGAAATACTGCTTCCTGTGTTCAATGTTCTTGGATCAGTTTATTGTTATTTCTTTTCCTTACTTGATATCTTTAGCTAAGGAGGCTGTAACGGTTGATTCCATCTAGTAGTTGAATAGCAGTAGGGATATTTTCTATTTAGTTCTGAGAAGTTGCGTTAAATAACTGGGTTCTTGTGAATAGAGATGTTGATTAAGAATTTTCTTGGTATGATTTTCGATGAAATCTTCTATTGAATTTATTTTTAAATCTTGATATATATTGTTTGGTTATTTTTTTTTCTAATGGCGAAAGAAAATGGCAAACTCTTACGGGATCAAGACAGTGTAAAACACACACACACAAAAAAATAAGACAATAAAAGAAAGAAATCAACGCCTCATCAATAAAGTTCTAATGCTAAAACATCTTTTCACCTCTGAGTCCCCACTCGAGCCCAGCATCCTGCTAATGGTGTCTGTCCATGATCTCGTCTGTCCCACAGAGTGGACAATTTGGGTTATCAAAAATGACAATGTGGTGCAGATGACTTGCCAAACAGTCATGGCCCACCGCAAGTCTAAATTTCGCTACAGCTTTTGCTATGTGTTACATAATAGGGAGCACCAGAGATGATACGGTGAAGTTTACTCTAGATGATTTGCACTAGATATTTGTTCGTTTTGGCTGTTATGCCCCTCATTGGAGATGCATATGTGAGTATTGGACGAAGAAGTAGTTTGCATAGCAGAACATTGTTGGAAAGTGAGAGCTCGGGATAATTGATGAATGAGAGATCTTGTTACTAATTCCCTGATGCATGGAAATCTACACCAGGTCAAATAGACCCCGTCGCAGGCGATTTTCCATGGCTAAGGATAATATGAGCTTCCCTTTAGCGAAGAACCACGAGGGCTGAAGATTGAATAAACCTTAAGACAATGATCTACTATCATATTAGACCGGGACCTACTGTTTAAAATAGATTCCGAACCGCTACAAATATCCATGGCATTACTTGAACCCGAAACCTGTGGCATCGGGCATCAGAACGCTTGACACTCGGCTATTCAGGCCTACGATAAATGTGTTGGCTGGAAGGTTCTTCCGTTGGGGCCAAAGAGCGGGTGAGAAATACGTAACTCGAAGACACCATCCTTAGGCCCTTCGCCCTATATTGCGTTAGCAAAAGTAAGATTCTCAATAGTTCCCTTTGGTTAACGTTTAATCTATTACATTGTTGCTTTATTGCCAAATGAACACCTTTCAATATCATATGAAAAGAACTAAAACAATTTTATAGATATTATTAATTAGTGCATTTCTAATCTAATTTTTTAATTTTTTTTATACGTCATACTTTCCCATAAAAATCATTAAAATTGATTTTATTTAGTTTTAAAGTGATGAATACCCTACAAGGTAACAAAAATCTATATTAATATCGAGTTATGGAATATAATCCAACATTTTTTTAACTGAAGCACATAATTGAGTCAAAATTATTCTTTTAGTATGCAGGATATGGAAACTTAGCAAAAGAAAACTTTTATAGCATTTGAATGTAAACTAAATTTTCACAACGTTCAAATCACTCTGCAGGAATTTATGCTTTTTGAAACCTTATTTACTTGGAAAATTAAACGAGACCATAAAGAATGCTGTATCTGTCTTAAGATATTCGTTTCTTTCTGTGTACGCTCTGCCCTGGTGTACATAGGACAGCATTCCCATAAATCCTGGTACCCGTGGCATGAATCTCCTACTCGGATTCAAGGGGATTGCAGATCGAAGTTTCCTTCCAAAGAATGCTGGGTTTGCGAAATAAATTTTAAAGAACAGTGGAGGCAGAAATGCTGCATTTCGAAAGCCATCCCAATGCTTCACTGATAAAAATGAATCGGGTTGTATAAATCTTTCTTTAAAAGAAAAAAAACCGATAAAAAAAGATAGTATGGTTTACTTTTCGCTTGAATTCACAATTTAACGAAATCTCTGGATATATTGCTCGTGTACTGAAGATGTGTTTTGAAGCTTTTGTTTATTTATCTCGTACAATGGTGGAATGAGGGAGAATGGTCTGGTGGATAGCAAATTAAATTTCCAATCTAAGGCTGCCTGGTCCGAAACTCAACAATCAATGCCAAGTTAAAAGGTTTCGCTCCGATCCAGGAATAGATAGAATAAATCTGTAGACCGGAAACGCTTCTCATTGGATTCGATATTAGAATACGAATATCCCCTGTAAGGTGTGTTTCATATCGACAGAACCAGGCATACGCAAGGGAATTTTAGAACAGGAACCGGAAAGTGGGGACGTTTTTTAGAAGACACTTTTTTATAAAACACTGCGTCAATCAGGCAGACCTCCCATGGAGTGAAAACAAGAAACATGAAAGAGGAGAGATCCAAGTCAACCTCTCATTCTTTTAAAGCAAGTTTCATTAAGAATTTCCGTAGGAGGTGGTTTTGATATATATGGGGTGATTATTATTAAAATCGCACATTCAAAATGCTGTAGAAAAAGAACCACTCGTCCAATGAATTCAAATTTCAACTGAAGATACTTAAAGAAGGGGGAACGGTATGGCATCAAAACAAATTTCAAAGTATATTTATTAATACTTTGTGGCGCTGTGAGCTACATAAGGAAAGTGAATTCGCCTGTCAGTGATATTTTGAACAGAATTGGCAACGCATTTGGCCTGAGTTACACATTAAACCAACTGCAGTGCTCGAAGTGCTTCATTGTTTCGGTTTTTTGATGGAAAAAATTACTTCCAAGTCATTTAACAGTTGTGACACTGTGATTGGATACCCCATCCACTAAGGCAAGGTCATACGAAATTGAATGGGGAAAATCAGTGAAATTATTATTCTTTATCTCATACAGTTTCCCCTTTCTTCAAGTATCATATTTGAACTCAATGTCACGAGTGGACAAAATGTTCGTAGAGCGATAAACCACACGAAATTAAAAAATAAAATTAAGTCAAGTTTCAATTAATGATAAATAGATCGATTCAAAGTACTGATACATCTATTCAAAATAACGATACATCAATTCAAAGCAGTGCTAAATTGAATCAAACTCACCTGCGAAATATATATTTCTTTCTTATCAGACAATCAGTTAAAAGTTATTAACTGTCGTAAAGCTCTTTTCCGTTTCTGATCATTCGAACCCTCAAATTAAAACAAAAATGGTAATGAACGACTTTTCGAAAATTAACTTGTACGAATCACCTTTCGTTCAGAGCAGTCTGCAGAAATGCCAGCCGGTGGAGTTGGCTCGGAACCGTTTCTCTTTCGAGTTCAGCGAATCCTCGAGATCTTAAAACAGCGCCTTTGAAGTGCTTAAATTCATTTGGGGCTTAAGAGGGGGGGGGGGGGGTGCGAAGGAGACATTTTCTGCCGCTCCGATAATCTGCGAGTCCTTCTTCCATGTTGCAGGTCAGGGAGCTTCGAGTTCTTGATTCGGGGAACACCTGACGCGGAGAGGAAGCTCGGGATTAAGGAGTGGTGCAGGGGGATTATTAACTAGAGAAGAACCAAAAAGACCTCCGATGCACCAACGCTTGACCATTCGCATGCCACTGATAGACATGTTAAGGATTCGACTCGAAAAGAAATGGTGAGGAATTTTTAAACATTTTTAAAAGGCTATAGCTGGGATTCTGAAAATAATCTTGTTCTAAAAAGGGCCAGTGTCATATTACTAACAAAGGAAAATAACTTCAAATAAATGAAAAATTAATAAGAATCGTAGAAGAGAACATTTTGATAATTTAAAACTTTAAATTACGATGTATTTAATAGCTATTGATAAATTTCTGAATGGTTAGCAGGTACCAATTGAGCTATTGTAAAAATTGTTACTAATTATTCTCTGAATGATAAAGAATTACCAATGACAATTATTCTCATAATTAGTAAGGAATTATTGAAGAACCAAAAGACTTCCGATGAACCAACGCTTGACCATTCGCACGCTACTGAGTAGACATGTTAAGGATTCGACTCAGGACAAAATGGTGAGGAATTTAAACGTTTTTAAAAGGCTGTAGCTGTGATTCTCAATATAAGTGTATCCCGCTTATTCTCAAAGGGGCCGATATAGTATTTCTTTTCTAGTAATAAATGTATGTATGTATGATAAGAAAAATCTGAAATTAATGAAAAATTAATAGAAATAATAGAAATGAATATTTTGATGCGTTAATACTTTAAATTATGATGTATTTAATAGCTATTGATAAACTTCTGATTGGTTAGCAATTACCGATTGAGATATTTTAAGAATTGTTACTAATTACTCTTTGATTGATAAAGAATTACCAATGACAACTATTCTCATAATCAGTGAGGTATTATCGATGATAATTGTTCTCGGATATATAAGTAATTACCATTGATAATTATTCTCTGATTGGTAAGGAAATGCCAATAATCATTATTCTCTGATTGGTAAAAAATTGTCAATGATAATTATTCTCTAATTGCTAAGGAATTACCAATGATAATTATTTTCTAAAGAATTATGGTAATTCTTCTCATTATGCATGATAGCTGCTCTCTTATTAGCAACGAATGATCAATGATAGTTATTTTCTGATTGGTAAGGAATGACCAATTAAATCTTATTGATAAAGAATTACCAATGGTAATAATTCTCTGATTGCGTATTAAAATATAATAAAGCAATTAAATCATGAAATATTTTTAATACATGTCAACACAACGTAGGATTTGAGTAGGTTTCGTTTTTCAATCTATGGTCATTTTTTGCACACCTTAAGGCTAATTAGATCAGAACCTCAGTTTAACGTGGATTCCGAAACAATCACAAACATCTATGCCACCGCCAGGATTTGACCCTGAAGCCTATGGTACCAAGGGCCAGAGCGCTAGCTAATCGGACACAATGTATTAAAAAAAATTAAACTCCGGTCTATTAATTAGTAATCATCAATGATATGGAATCAGTACATTTTTTTCCTAATGTAGCTGGCAAACACTTGCTATCTTGGATACCTTAAGGCAAGCGCTGCACAGATGTTACTCACTTTGCATTACCCAGGGGGCGTATGTAGATATGCAACGGAAGCGGAATAACAATGCCCTCTCAAAGCTCTACGATCCTATTAGACCGGGACCTACGGTTTAGAGTGTATTCCGAACCCCTACAAACATCCATGGTACCACCGGGACTCGAACCCGAAACCTGTGGTACCGAGAGCTAGCCGCTCGGCCATTCAGGCCGGATCCAGTACATTATTTATATATTTGGAAGTTAAATACGTGGAATGTTCTTCTAAACAAACTGACAAATAAAATTGAAATGTCTCTTCAATGCAGGCAAATAAATTAAATCTTTTCTTTAACCAACCAATAATAATCCCAGTAAATAAATGTGTCTCTAAATTAATAAATAAGTCATTAAATCCAAGTATAATTTAAAAAAATACATTTAAGAGAAGTCAAATATTTTACAAACTAAATTTTAATTCATGTGAAAAAACTGTCCTTTCTATCCCTTCTGTTTCGACTCGCTATTTTTTACTCTTTGCTTTCCTGATGTGAATAACATGTTATTTTAAATTAAGTTCTTCTTATTGATTAAAAACTTCCATTTCTGGAATGTTTTTTGTCATGAAATAAAAATTGTTGCTACAGAAATAAATATTTATATTGAAAATGAATTGGATCGTAAATACGTTTTTCTTCAAAACATGTTTCCTTAAATTTTTTAATCGATTTAAAATCTTAAAATTTTATATTTCTGTTATTTGCTTATATATATATATGTATATATATATATATATATATAAATACAAAGATAACTGAATAAACACAAAATTTTATAAATAAATACAGAATCCAAAACTTTAGACAAGATCTTGTTACTATAAAGTAAGAATAAGACCTAAAGAAACATGTTTTCGAGAATCTTTCGAAAAATAAATTCTTGGAATCAAAAGATATAGTTTTAATAAAGTGGAATATTCGTCGATAACAACTTCCAACAAACAATTTTAATTTTAAAAAACAAAATTTAATTAAAGGTATAATAAAGAAATATTCTCAACAAACAGTAAAGATACTTGATGCTTATACACAGTTTTTAAAAATCATTTTTGTAGTAAATGTATTCTAACTAATTTTCCCTTTTTCAATGTTCTTTTTAGTTTATTAATTTTTTTTAGCATTCTTTCGAAAAAAGATTCGTTTATCAAGAAGTATTTTAATTAAAGATAATTACGAATGTAAATGCCTTTACGCTGTACAATGCTCGGAGTAATGTAATTAAAAGATTAAATTATCTTCGAAAACTACTTGAATTCTGTGAAATGATAATGGGATATGTTGTTTCCCGCCTCTGATATCTTCGTTTTAACGATGTATTGTTTCCTTAATTGCTGACCTGAAATAAAAAAAGACATTAATTAGGGTCTCCAATTCTTGGCCGAAATTGGAAAGTAAGGCGATATGTTAATTGTCTTTAATACAACGATTTTTATTTTATTTTGTGTTTCTGTTTTCTTTTAAGAATTCCTTTATTTTTCCATAATGTATCAGTTTTTTTCATAATAATTACATTTTAATTAATGAAAGCTGAACAATTCTTATTTATTATCTTGCACAATTTTTCATATTATTTTATCGTATTAATATAAAAAATAAAATGTGTTATTAAAAATTATAATTTTAACACAATGCCTAATTAGGTTAGTAGTTTGAATCTCACTACCGCTTTTTATACTATCAATAGTGCTTATAGCTGAATTAAGAGAAGAGGGTCTAATGACCGAGTGACTGGCGCTCGATGTCATGGGTTTTGGGTTCAAGACCTGGTATTGCCATTGATGTTATAGTAGTTTAGAATCCGCTTTAAACCATAGGCCCTGGCTTAATAAGGCTATAAAGGATTGAATTTAGGGCTGACAACCCTTATTGTTCTAGACGCAACATTTCATTGTCTAAATTATTTCTGTTGTACAAATAAAGGATTTTCTAGTATATTAAACAAAACTTTGTAGACCTGATTTGGGGAACCACCACTGCAGGAAAATTCAATATCATTACAAATGTCCGTTAAATGTTAGTCATTCACGTAGTATGTGCTTTTTCAAGTTTTGTTCATATACTATTGACCAGAATGAGCCTGAAGATCTACTTTTACCTCAAGTATCAAACATATAAACTATTTTTCTCCTTAAAAATTTAGTAAATATCAAGCACAAGTACTAGTGTTGTGATTCCCCCAGTATATTCTTTGCAATTCAGCTCCAGACACATAACTAATTTGTGTTTTAATGCTCTAATGAACATTATTAACATGACTATAAAATGATTATATGCTTTAGTAGTAAATTACTATGCTTATTTAGCAGCATTTTCTGAGCTAATTTATAATTTAATAAAAATTGCAAGGTTTATTGTTGGTGCAATTTTTCTTTTATTTATAAATAACTTTGAGAAATTAACTTTATTTTCTGAGTCCTGAGAAACTTCGAAAACGAGAAAAGTTAAAGAAGCGTCTACTTTTCATTATGTACCGACTCAAAATTGGATCGTTGTTGCGGAAACACTTCTCAAACTACTCGCCTAATGGCGATATTCGGTTGATAGTTTAAAGATGCATGAGCTAAATGAATGCAAATTAGTTTCTGCGTTTTACGTTAATTATAAAACAATGGAAAGCTGTCGCATACTCTGCAAGCAAAGTTTAAATAAAAATATTACTCTACTCAAGTGGAAAGTTAAACACTTAAATAAAAGAATTATTTTTTATTTTTGTTTTCTTATTCATTAAAAATTGGAAATAAGACATAGATAATAATACTCTATGAGATAATAACTTTTAAAATAATGCATTAGTCTATATGAATAATCATAAGTTTGTTATTTTTTTATTTATTTATATCGAAAGCAATCATCTTAGTAAAAGGCTATGAAGGCGCTAATTATTGGCAAATGTATATAGTTTTTTTCATTTTTTCAGTAATATAGAATCTTAGTTCATTTTGCTAACATTTTTTTATTTCGAAATTTCATTCATCGACATAATCTATAAATAGAAACCATCTGACAAAATAATTTTGTTCTTTATTACTTCCCGAAATGAACCAAATTCCAAAACATTTAAAATATGTCAAGTATCAAAGGCTCTGGTTATTTTTGTCATGTTATCATATATAATATTTTACTTTTTAGTCTATAATTTATCAGATTAATCTTTGAAAGCTTTTTTAGTATTTTTTAATCCGATCAACGATTGTTTTATCATAATGGTTCCTCGAGATTTCCCAGTTCTTTTTAACTTTATTGCGTTTCTATATTATTTTTTTTAATACGGGACCGTTGAGGTCTAGTGTAAGGAAATGGTTTAGAGAAATTTTATGGCAGTTAGCAGATTATCTGTGAATTTCTTGATGGCAAAGGCTGAAAGATTCGAAGAATTAATGATCAACAGTGGATGTGAGTGTTTTTCTGTAAGCAATTTTGGAAAAAAAAGTCCAGTTCAATATTAAGGATATTTTTACTGAATGAAGAAGGAATTTGAACTTAAAATATATTTTTATTGCGCTGTACTTGTCTAAAACAAGATAAACTGTTTTAATGTGGAATTATAACATTTAGAGACACTTTGTCTATACGAAATGCAAAATTCAAGGATTAAATCACAAAGGCCGCTATAGAAGATAAACACCTTTTAAAGAAAAGTACTTTTAATTAAATTGTATCAGATTTTTAGTTACAGACAGAACTTTGCTTAACACTCCCTTGTTGTAAAATAAAAATAATTCTAAATAAAATGTAAAAACTTTTTTTTTAATTACACTGTTTCCCCTTTGAAGAAATCAATGCAAGGTCAGCAAAGAAATCTCTGTCATTGGGATGAAAATAAATCAGCAGCGGAGCTCGACATCGCCACTCGGTCTGTTATGTATTTGCCGCGAAAGCAAAAATGGGGTGAAACAAAGGAAGGAAAAAAATGCAAACCATCTTCCTTTCTTCCCGTGTCTGCTTTCAAAAGGAAGTCGACTGCAATTTCGTTCCCTAAACACCCTGTAATGAAGGGATTTTCTTCTTTTCTACCGTATAAAGAGAAAAGGTCGAATCAGAATGGAAAATGAAAGACAGGGAAAAAAAATACATCTTCCGTGTGAAAGAATTCCTGGAAAATCCGAGAAGATTTTAATCTCCTTTTTCACACTCCAATTTCCCCAGCGTAACACGTCCATCCAGCACATATCGCACCGAACGACGCCTCCCTTAAACCCACTCAGGAAAGAGAAAGAAAATTGGAGAAACTGGATACGGCGGTGAATTTTTCCTGTTTCTGGAAAGTGTGGGAAGTGGATTTCTAAAGCAAACTGAAGCTTTTTTTCTACTTCTACTTTGCGGCGATTTGAGTAATGTCTCAGGTATTTGGAGAGCGTGTCGGGTATTCCCGGTACGAGACAGAACAAGTGAAGCCTGACAGACAGTTGTCGTATCAACGACGGGATTCGACACATTATAACTGCTTTACTAGATACGCCTCCTTTGGTCGCTAAGAAAATGAGAAAATAATATTTAACCATAAATAGCCATACGCATAATTGTCTAGAATCACGAAAATTTTTCGAGATTGATCACAATATATTAATTTTTCAGAATATGCTTCCTTTGGTCTCGAAGAGAATGAGAAAATGATACTTAACTATAAAAACTATATTTTTCCGTGTTTAAAATCAAGAAGACTCGACGGCCATTATGACAATGTATGTAAAGCATCTCGTATCGATAGTCAAGCTACCTGATTGGAAAGAGAGAATATCTCAGAAATATCCAATGTTTGCTGATCGTATATCTTCTTCCATATGGCAAGATAAATTATATAGATAAATTGAAAATAATAAACCAGCTTTCCAAATTATGCTTCATTTAGCCTCGAAAAATTGATATTTAATCATAAACAACCATAATCTTACGTGTCTGGAATCAAGAAAGCTTCGATGGGATTGGACACAATATACCAATTTTCCGAATATACTTCCTTTGGTCTCAAGAGAAGGACAAAATGTTATACCATTATTACTATAAATACCATTAAGCTTCCGTGTATACCGTGTATTCCGACTCGGCGACGATTGTGACAGTGTGTAAAGCATCTCGCATCGGCAGTCAAGTTACCTGATTAGACATTTCTGAGATATTTTCTCTTTCTCATATTTCTTGTCGTATACCTTCTCCCATACGACAGGTAAATATGTGCAAACCGGAAACAATAAATCGGCTTTCCATGACATTTTAGGGGTGGACAGTTACCTTAAAAAGTCCCCCTTCAACTCTCGTTAGTGGGGTCTCCGTGGTATACATAAGGCTCACCAATGTACCACTCTCACCTTCATCCATCATAACTGAATCATATTCGAATGGAAGTTATGAGTTAGTTACTCTTCAGATGCTGATTTGTAATGCCTTCGAGGTCATATTGTTAATTAATAGATGCATAAAGTTAATCATTTACATATGAAATTTCTTTACAATCAGAATTCTTTTATGTATTTTTTTTTTTTTTTTTACCTTAGAGTGTTTTTATTCTAATTTTTATACGCGTTAGCCAAATATTATTAAATATATCCCAGATAGTAAAAAGTAGCTTTCAAAGACAGTGTATTATAGTGGATTGCATATTTTAGTCAAACATTAAATGTTTTACAAGAATTTAATTTAGAGCACAAAAACATTATTAAATATAATATTTCGTAAAGATATGCATTAAGAAATGAGAAAATATTTACTTTTAAAAACACATTTTTAATTAAGAAAACAGGATGCCCCTTCCAGTCAGGATCCCATCTCAAATAAACCGAAAGCCAATTACTCCGCAGAGCAGGGCAAATGATGCCAGTAGCACGCACCTCAAACGAAAGAGGGCTTCACGATCGAGGAACTCCGGAAGATTCTAATTAGGGACTAACAGAATGTTATAGATGGCCAATTCTGTCAGATCTTTCCGATAAATGTTGCTCTTGCAAAGCAGCCGCCTATTATTAAGCAAATTAACGACAACACCGCACCCACTTAGAGCAGGGAGAAGCTCTGAAGACTCTTTGGGGCAGCAGCTTTTAATTATTATCTGGACCTGACAAATGAGCGTCGCTGCATTATGGGTGTCTGGAAGTCTAAATTGGAAGCCCATCTCAACCTTTTCCCTTTGACGCAAAAGTGTAACAGATGGACCAATTCATTCTGACACGACCACTTCATATTGTAATGATATGTTACGATGTCAATTATTTTCAAATTGTAAAAGAATTTTTAGTCAATTAATGTCTGATGTCTGTAATTAGTTACGGATGTCATTATTATATATTTAGGTGTTATCTTATGCAATCGTTTTAGAAGTAAATTAATATGGAGTAAATTATCTAAAATTGTTGGCTATGATATTATTTTTAAACTTTTAATTAACTTCTCATTAAATGAAAAAAAATTTTAATTTCATTTTTTTTTTAAATTAATGAAAAAAAGTTTTAATTTCATTTTTTTAAAAATTAATGAAAAAAAAAATTTTAATTTCATTTTTTTTAAAATTAATGAAAAAAATTTTTTAATTCATTTCCTTCATGTTTTAACCTTATTAATTTTTGTTTTAAACTGATCAAACCATTAAATACAGAGATATTTTTCAGGATCATGTTCAATTATATTAATCTTTCTTTTTCAAATTCACATTAAGTATCATTTATGGTGATTTAAAAGTAAGAGTGTAATATGCAGAAGTTCATAACTAAATTGCAATTCATTACAAAAATTTGATAAAGTATAGTGATGTAATATATGGCTTATTTGATTTATAAAAAGAGGAAACTGTATTAGAAACACGACAAACTCTGCAGAAACAAAAGTTTCCATATTTATAATGCTTAAGATACTCAAGAAAAATTCCGTAGGCATTCAAATTATTTTAATGGACTCGAAAAGGTATGGGTAAACAAAAAAAGAAAAAAAAAATTGAAATAACATATACCGGGGAAATTTAAACAGAAAATTGATGTTACATTTTGGACACAGTAGTTTCCAAAGCATAAATTTGCCAAATCGATAAAGGACAGGACTGTACTCATCTTTAAGCCTTAGACCATATTTAAACAATTGAATCTTCTTGTATAAAATACTTTATTCATGTTTTTATTAAAATAAATACATATTAATTAATCTGTGGCTTGCTGCTGGGTAGCTGCTACTATACGTGTCAGTTCCATTTTGCAAAGCCGTGCATTCTTGCGACAAGCAGTTTTCGAAGTCTGTATTAGCTAAATGCTAAAGAGAAAGTTTTAATGTGATATTTTAATTTTGCGAGCAGTTTTGTAATTTCTGCTTGGAAATTTCTTCATTGAAACTCTGGATCTTATGTTTTTAAATCTCGCCTTCCTTAGTTGTGGGAGCACAGATTTCCTCACATGAGGCAATATGTATGCTAATTTATTCAGTTCCATGCAGTTTGCTTACCGAACATTATAATGCCACAGAGCGTCTGCCTTTGTTCGCGGCAAAACAATACGGTAATGATGGCGCATTGTTCCCCGACGTCAATTAATATTAAAACTGCTGCGTGGGCAGCAAAAAGTAATTACTTTCAGAGTGCTGTATTATGAAAATGCGTAAGAAAAAGGTATGAGATATATGAACCAAAAACTCACGCTGAAAATAATATAATGAATTTGGAATTAGGTTATTATTTTTGTTCCTTTCGTTTTTGACATATTTGTATTGTAACGTAATAGGTGTTAAAATCTAATTTTAGTACCTATGATGATGAATAGAAAAGGCTAGAGTGGACTTTTCAAAGAACTGAGATGGTTGAGTGATTAATTTGGATTAATTTGAACAATTTCAAAGGACCAATTTGGTTTACAACAAATTCCCTTCCATTTCTATACAGAGGATGGTCAAAATAAATTAGAAGGCTCTTTAGCCCTTCAGTTAGGATTAATGAGAAGTGTGCCCTGGTGTTTCAAGTTCAAAGCTGAAGTAGCAAAATGTGGATGTAATATAATAGGTCTTCTATAGTTAACCCTAAGTAACGCTAAATCAATTATATATCAGGTGGTAAATAAAGTAGGCGAAATTATATAATGAATTTGAGTAATGTTCAATTTTTCTTTCTTTTCGTGTTATGGCATATCTATATAGTAATAGGTGTTAAAATCTAAATTTAGTACCGATGGTTGTGAATTGAAAAGGCTGACGTGACATGGGCCAAATAATCAATAGAAGCCAAATATGTTCTATCGGTGTAAAAATCTAATTTTAACGCCTATCATAATGAATAAAAAAAGCTCAAGGGGCCCGGTCAAAGGGCCGGCATGGTTGTGTCATTAATAATTAATTTGAACAATTTCAATGAACCAATCATGTTTCACCGAATTAGCTTCCATTTCTACACAGGAAGGTCAAAATAAATTCGAAGATTTTGTGAGAAGGGTACCCTGAGGTTGTAAGTTCAAAGGTGAAGTAGCAAAACATGGATGTAATGTGATAAGCCTTCTATAGTTCCCCGTGAGTAACGATAATTTTTTTTACATAGCCAGCGTGCATACGAACTTGGCCACCATGGGGCTATTGCGCCAATGAAGTAGAAGATGAAGAAATTTTTTTACTTACACAGCAAATATTCCATTAAGGAAAGTAAAAGAAGAGGTGTGCAAACATTTTTTAAAAACATACTTCTTACAAAGTATTAAAGTTTTAAAATAAATCATATATTAAGAATTTATTTTTTATTAATCTATTAAAATTACACTTCATGTAATCGAATTCAAAAATTTATTTTACGGGAATTTATCTTGATAACTATAGATATATTTTTTAAATTTGAAACGATAACTTGCTATCAAATTCTCTGAAATTTCCTTTAAATATTTAAGAATAAAAAGAAGAGATTAAATGTTAAATAATTATATCACAATTTATTTTCAAATTTGTTATAAAATCATTTTATATGTCATCAGTAGATTTGATAAATTAACATACTTATTAAACTATTGAATTCAATAACCTAACAATTGAATTTTAATATGGAAACTAAACAATAGAATTATGTATGTTTTTTAAATATTTTTAAAAACTGAGTATAGAATTTGAAATGCAAAATTAAGTAATGTACATCTTATTTTTTTTAAATTTAATAGGATACCTTAATTGTAGAATTGCATAGTGTCTCTTATAATTTAATTTAACATGGAACTAAAGTGTAGCATTATATAATATATATATTTATATATATATATATATATCCACTAAGATATAATAACATATCCCATAATTTTAATATATTTCACACCTCTCGTAAGAAAATTAATAAAAAATCGGAATTAAACAAGTATGTAATAATTTTAAAATAGATTTATTAGTTATAGAATTCCGTAATATAAATTTTATTCCTAAAATATAATAGATATTCTAAATTATAGTGTTTCGTAAAGGGTCTTCATAATTAATAAAAATTAATAAATCTCATATGTAATATACCTTTTAATTTTTTTTTTAAATTTAATAAAAACTCAAAACTACATTGATAATATGTAGTTTTGAGTTTGTATATTATCCTTTATATATATATATATATTATGTACATATATATTATCCTTTATACAATTCATACGAATTCTAAACGACAGAATTACAATACACGGCAAATATTTAATATTTAATTTATAATTTAATTTTCCCATCTGTTATTGTACATAAATTATTTTAAATTATTTATTATTAAAAATAAAATAATTGCTATTGTAATCGAAACACCTCCGAAATTATTATTTTTTTTTACCGCTTAAGATTTCATAAAAAAAAAAACTAAGCTATGAATTCTAGTACTAATTGAATTATCCAATAGTAACATCTTAGTAAACTAGGGCAATTATTCTTAATAAATCATAAAAATTTTATATAAATATATTTCTTTTTTCTAGGAGTGAAACATATAAGGTATATTAAATTATTATTATATTGCTTTCAATAAATATGCAGTTTATAAAATTCCATGTAAACATCGTTGACTTTTGCTGTTTATTACTAAACAATATATTAATGGTGTAAAAGTTAAGCTACTTTAAATCCCTTTATCTGTAGTATTAACAATTCAAACCCATTCATTCAGCTTTTCCCGTCTTCAGATTTAAAAAAAACCGGAGGGACTTAAGAATTGTTCAGCCAAGTTCATTAATAACTACAGGCAATTCATGGATTAAATTTTCTTAAACAACGATTTCTTCTATCAACAACTCTAATGTAATCCTTTACAACGTGAAAAACAGATACCCAGAGCGTTAATAATACCGCATCGAATGCACAATAGGTTTTTTTTTTTTTTTTTTTTTTTTACTACTCGGGTAACTTTTAAAATCTAATTTTATTCATTTGGCTGCTTCTGAAATGAATCCTGTAATTTATTCTCGTGAAAGTAAGAAATATTTAAGGTCTTGGTTCGGTATCATGGGATTAAATATGCTACACGAGACTACACTTCAGTGATTAGACTTCTTTTTTATTTGCTCATTAAGCTTTGAAAATAAAAGATCGCGCATTAGGATATTTTAACAGATATTTTACTGTTTTATCTTCTGTTCAGTGGAAAGGATATCGTTAGGTTGAAGTGTGGAAACAGACGAATCGATTTATTGATAGGGGTGTTAATCACACATATTCGGCGGAATCCGATTTTGAAAGTGAAGAATTAAATATTGATTTAGAATTTTTTATATTGCTATATTAAAGTATTTATTATTAAAAAATAAAATAATTTCTATTGTAATTAAAAACTCTCCGAAATTACATTTATCACCTATTACACTGTGTGACTTGATGGCCAATTGACTAGCGCTCTGGCCTTTGGTACTACAGGCTTCAGGTTCAAATTCTGGGTGTGGCATGGGTGTTTCTCAGTGGATAATTAGCGCGAAGTGTGCATAAAATGACCGTAGAGTGACACCAAACCTATTAGATTGTTGTGGTTGAATCATCTGAATTGATTGTTTGACAGTTTTCTACGTGATAGTTGCATGCAGTTGCTCAAATATTATGTAGCAAATTTGAAACCTGTTTTTTGATATTGTTCTCTCTGAGTTTAGTTTAGTATACAGAAAACCTTAAGGATAACTCAAAATAGTCAGTGTTTCAAAGCAATAAAATCAAATAAGATTTTTATATGTTTAGATAAATTAGAATTGTAACATTATTAAGATTAAATTTTTGTGGTCTGATCCCATGAGAGAGATGGCTCACTGTATGCATACATTGCAAAACCACCATGGCCTTTCTACAAATCTAGCTTTGAACCTTGGGCATTTTTTTTCATTCTAAGTGAGTAAATCACAACTAGTCGGGCATAATTCCATCGGCCGATTTGGATATGATTCAGTTTTAATAAGGTATTGGGCATATAATTAATAAGGTATATAAGGTAGTGGACAATGGAGGGAAGAGTTCCAGACAGTACGAAAAGTACTAAGATCCTTGAACTTACTTACTTTTAAGACGATTTTATCAGTATTTGTTACATAATTTTTATTTCTGTGTTATGTGTTGTAGTTGTGCAATGTAACAATAGCAATTTTAATAAATATGGGAACTAAATATCGCGTCAATATTTTAAGAAACTATTTAATTTCTATCCAAGAACAACATTGAATAAAGACCATACGTATATCTGATCCTAACTTGTACACCGTTTAAGGCTGAATCAGCTGCCTAGCAACCAAACGAGTGTCAAATGGATTAAATCAGGGTTCAGCATTCGAAACAGCAGCATAAATTATCAAAATGTGAATGTTTTAATGAATCGTTCCATGATAAATATTATTCAGTAACTTGAATTCTAAAATCAATCACTGAAATATTCATTGAATTAATAACCTCACTTTTCCTTCATGCAAAATAGAAAGTCTTTTTTTCTAATTTAGCCTATTTTGGCCATGGATGTGAATTTAGTTACAAATCAGAGAAAAAACAGAAAAACTCTTTCTATCACCAGAGAATAGAACCAAAAAAAAAAAAAAAAAACTGATACGAAACGGGATTTCAATCATCCTCGGAGCTTAATAGACGATTCCGAATCTGAAGTACATGCCATTCCTCTTTAGCGTTTGAAGGATGACTTTGAGCAGAGCAAACTTTACCATCCGCCGAGGAACGACAACTCATTCTAATAGAAAGAACAACACTCATATCTCTTAAATCCCAGCAGATCGACTAGTTTAACAAGGTTGGGAATAACTGCACCGTGACCGGCTCAGAGCACAGCTTCATTGTGTTCCCTTTTTATTATTGTTGTTGTATTTCCTGGAAGTTTTATCCGTGACTGGGGGAAGGGAAATAACAAAAAAAAGATGGAAAGCTATTAGAAGGTCTTTCTGCCCAACCCGAAGAACTACCTTGAGAAGTCCTTTCATTCCTTTAACGATGATGCAATTCCGGCTACAGTCCGTTCCCCAGACTTCCCTCCCTTCCCCCCGCCCCAGGGAATGGGGCTGACCTCCGGTGTTTTATGAACATCACTGTAACGGGATCCTGGTTTATGAGGGCAAGCCACCGTTTCCCATCGGGTGTAAGGGCATATAATAGGTCTGTGGAGCGGGGAGTTCGTTGGAAAGGGAATGAGTATTACTCCGACCTTAACGAGTTGATTGAATTTCCCGTAAGAGCGTGTACTTTCTGTAGTAGACTGCTGAGTTAAAGGTCTCTTAAACTAAAATGTTTGTTGAGTGCTGTGTTTTTGTGGATATGAGAGAAAGACCACTTAAAATAAATAGAAGACTGTTATGTTTTGAGAGTACTGATGAACAGTAATAATTTTATAATATATTTAACGACAGGATACATTTTTTAAATGACAACATCAATATTACGACTGTTCTTTTTAAAAAGAAATAATAATTTTGTTTAAGATGGAGGAGTGAAAGGTACTAATTCTAATATAGTACTTGAAATAATTTTATATCTTCTCTATTAATGTCGTAATGGATTTGCGCGATAATACTCGGGAATCGTAATTGTATCTTTTCCAAATAACGCGAGTTAACGAGTTTGAAAATTAATTTTTGACTAAACCGTGTGTATTGAGATAGTACTTAATTCCGGAATTCCAAAGTTACTCTTGGTAACTAACGTCTAACAACAGTCACCTGATAACGTTTTCATGTTGTTTTGCAGACATTTGACATGATGTCCTTTAATACCAAAGTGATGGATTAGGAATTACTCTTTATGTATTCCTTATTGCCTCTTGCAATCGACTTTCCGTCATTTTTATTTCAAAATAAGCTAAACCGTTTGGAACAATTTTAGTAATGCTAGCAGCGAAGTATTATATTACGATATCAAAAAATTCTGGCTATTAATCAGAGAATTATAGTTCTGATTCTATTGCGCATTCCAAATTATACTTGAATTTCTATTATAAAAAAATTAATAAAACAATTGACAAATAAAAGATCGTGCATTAGGAAATTTTAACATATATTTTACTGTTCTACCAGCTTTTCAGTGGAAGAGATAACATTAGGTTTAAGTGCGGAATCGGAGGGTTCGATTAATTGTTAGTTGTGCTAATCACGCATACTCAGCAGAATCCAATTTTTTAAAATGAAAAATAAAAATTGGACTTTGCATGTTTTTCTTTCGCTCGTTAAACTTTGGAATCGATAATGGGTGATGGACAAAGTGAAAATGGAAAGTAGGGAGTCCAGTGAAAATTTTCAGGCAGTACGGAGAATAAAAGACACTTAAACGCACTGACTTTTAAGATGATTTTTTTAAATACTTGTTATATAATTGTGTTTTGTGTGTTATGTCTTGCAGTTGTGCAGCGCTGCCATTGCAATTTTGATAAATATTGCAGCTAAACATCGCATTATGATTTTAAGAAATAATTTAGTTTCTATACATGAACAACACTGAATTCAGACCGCACTCATATTCGAACCTAACTGAATCTGTTGCATATAAACCCTCCAACTGTTAATTGATTTAAATCAGGGTCCTGCATTCGAAACAACAGCAACAATTATTAAAATTAATATGTTTTAATGAATTGTTCCGTGATAAACATTATTCCGTGTAACTTAAATTCTAAAATCAACTCAATAACCTCACATTTCCTTCGTGTAAAATAGAAAGTCTTTGGTATCTAATTTAGCATATTTTGCCCATGGAAGTTCAATCAGTAACAAATCACAAAAAAAAGCATCACTCATTCCATAACCAGGGAATGGAAACAAAGAAACAACTAAGTCCCTTACGAGACGGGATTTCATTCATCCTCGGAGCTTAATAAACGAATTCGAATCCCTGGAGAGACACAATGGCCCGGCAAAGCTTTAAGTAAATACTTTTAATCTGAGGTACATGCCATTCCTCTTTAGTGTTTGAAGTACGACGTTGAGCAGAGCAAACTTTACCATCCGCCGAGGAACGACTACTCGGGTCTAATAGAAAGAACAATGTTCATATCCCTTGAATCCCAGCAGATCGACTAGTTTAATAAGGTTGGGAATAACTGCACCGTGACCGGCTCAGAGCACAGCTTCATTGCGTTCCCTTTTTATTATTGTTGTTGTTTTCCCTGGAAGTTTTATCCGTGACTGGGGGGGAAGGGAAAGAACAAAAAAAAAAAAAAAAAAAAAAGGAGGGAAAGCTATTAGGAGGCCTTTCTGCCCAACCCGAAGAACTACCTTGAGAAGTCCTTTCATTCCTTTAACGATGATGCAATTCCGGCTACAGTCCATTCCACAGACTTCCCTCCCTTCCCCCGCCCCGGGGAATGGGGCTGACCTTCGGTGTTTTATGACCATCACTGTAACGGAATCCTGGTTTATGAGGGCAGGCCACCGTTTCCCACCGGGTGTAAGGGCAGATAATAGGTCTGTGGAGCGGGGAGTTCGTTGGAAAGGGAATGAGTATTACTCCGACCTTAACGAGTTGATTGAATTTCCCGTAAGAACGTGTACTTTCTGTAGTAGACTGCGGAGTTAAAAGTATCTTAAGCGAAAATGTTTATTGAGTGCTTTGTTTTTGTGGATATAAAAAAAAACACTTAAAAGAAATGGAACGGTTACGTTTGCAGTAATAATTTTTTTTTATAATAATGAAGATTTTTAACGGAGCATGATTCATTTTTAAGATGACAATGCCAAAAATAATAATGTTTTATGTTGTTGTAAAGAAAAGAAGTAATAGTATTGTTTAAGAGTAGGAGTATTATAAGATACTTATCCTAATAAACTGCGTGAAATAACTTAATATATTTTGCATTAGTCTCTTAACGGATTATCACGATTATACTCGGGAATCTTATTTGCATCTTTTCCAACTATCACGGGTTAGCGAGTTTGACTCGTGGTAACTTACGTCTAACAGCAGTCATCCGATAGCGTTTTCATGTTGTTTTAGACATTTGACACAATGTCCTTCAATACACAAACGATGGGTTATGAATTACGTTTTATTTATTGCTTATTGCCAGTTGCAATTGACTTTCCTTTATTTTTATTTCAAAATAAGCAAAAACGTTTGAGCGATGATAGCAGAATTATTAAAATAAAACTACGTAAATAATATTATTTCTTAAATTTATAACATGCATCTAAAAATAGTGCATTTATACTAAGAGTTACTATTTAATTGCAAGAAAGTAATTTCAGTTTTCATCATTTTAAATGTAAAAAATAGCATATTTACTTTCTAACTCAATGTTTCACTCGTCTGTCAAAACCTAGTGTGAATCGGAAAAAATTTTGTTGTTGTTGTTTTTGTTGTATAATTCAGTCGAGACAGTGGTTAGGTTGTATTATTGTAAGAGAATGTCCATTGATGCAGAGGTCAATTAATGACGTTTATTAATGGAAGTGCTATAATTGACAGTGAATGTGAATGCAGCTATCAGAAATGTACTGCTGTGTCAAAAAAGTAAAACCAATTTTCAATTTAAAATTCCCGAGGCTTATGGAATTTCAGTTTTTTTTCTTTTTTAGGTTGCTGGCACTTTCCTTGACATCTGTGTGAAATTTGACGTCAAAATATTCATTGGGGCTTTAGTCACACTTGGCTTTGTGCGATGCTAAAACTGATTCCTGCGATTTTTGAAATGACTGAATTAATTGAGCAAACAGCCTTAAGATTATTGCAGAAGACGTTCGGTAAGCATTCCTATATCGGAAAGAAATGCTTAGAAGTGGTATAAATAGTTCAAAGAAGGCAGAGAACGTGATGAAGACGAAGAGCCCTCTGGTCGATCCTCAACCTCAACCGACGAAACTCACATCCAAAAAATTAAAGATTTCGTACTTGCAAACCGTCGATTTACAATTAGAGAGCTTTGTTGCTGATGTTGGAATTTCAAAAGGATTGGTCAATTCCGGTCTCAAACGCGTCAAATCTCGATTGGTACCGAAAACATTGAATGCACCAGCACACACAGCATTGATTCTTCGTGATTTTTTCTCCAAAATGGAAACCCATATCATTCCACAACCACTGTATTCACACCGTGCGACTTCCGGCTATTTCCTAAATTCAAATGACCACTCCGGGGACACCGTTTTGAGTCGATTGAAGAGATTCAACGTGAATCGCCGAACGTTTTGAAAGCCATCTCTGTCGATGACTTTTTAGCATGTATTGAGGATTGGAAAGAAAGTTGGCATAAGCGCATTGTGTCCGGAGCGTCGAAGCGGCGACGAAATAAATTTGGAAGAATAAAAAAAGAGTTTTTGAATAATAAACTGGTCTTACTTTTTTGGCGCAGTAGTAAATAAAAAAATCGCATATTATTATAAAAACCTGAAAGTGATAATTTCGTACCAGTGTTCACAAATGGGAAGGATGAACCTGATGCACTGCTATCAAAGAATCAATTTCAATTCAATTTTTGTCAGTAGCATTCTCATATCATTACGATTCCCTCTTTACCGTCTGTTTCTTTATTCCTTTCTTTTCTTTCTGTCATTAACAAATGTGCGGTAGCAATAAAGACACTTTCTACTAATTACGAGGAAATATCACAGCCCATAATCCAGGAGTAATTGTAATTATCTGATTTTGTTGTCAGAATTGCTAGTCGACGAATAGATTTTCTACATTTCCCAGTGTTCTTTATACTTTTACCACTGCTTTATAATTATTAACCCCCTATTATCATCATCTCTGATTTTTTCACTGCTACCAAGAGTATGATATCACGCAATTTAGGAACATGTGGGATAATCAGAACTTGATTAAGACACAGTTTCGATGAAAACAACCAACTCGGAATTTGTTTCTTTTCATTAACTAATAAATCCTTGTATTACAGTTATGCTGCATCATCTCTATTTATTAACAGTTGTTGTTATAGCTATTGATTGTGATAAATTGATTACTTTGTTTTATTTCAATTGACTTCCTTTGTTAGAGAAGTTCTATCAAATAAAAAATATTCCCAAACTTTTATTCTGATTTGAATCAAATTGCAATGATAAACTACTATTTCAATGAAGTTTAAAATAATAAAATATAATTGCTAAATAATTAAAATTAAAGCCTTCTAATTAGGTTCAACTAAAGCCTAACTAGGTTAACTAGCCTTCTAAGCTACTAGGTTAACTAGCTTTGTTCTAGATTCAATTAAAGGCTTCTAATTGAAAAATTGTTATGTGCTTTTCTAAAATTACACAGTCACTTAATATATTGTTTAAACGCCGGTTTTATTTTTTCCTTCTTGACAGTTTTCTTTTTTTTCTTATTGAACACTGGTGGATCTCATGTTCCACTGATATAAGCCCTTCGATGTATGATGAGTTGAGGGCATTACCTTCCTAGAGAACTTTCACGTGCAACTGTACTGTATTTGAGTGTTGGATGTGAGAAAATCAGGAAAAACTCCCACCAGACAGCCTGACTATCCATGAGAGACATTTTACACTCGTTAACAAAATCTCCATCCAGTTGCTTTGTTTCTGAGACCAGCGACAGTTACAGACGCCACCAGTGAATTCGAATCTGAGGCTTCCTATCCGTTAGTAGCGAATGTATCTTTGTACCACGACGATATATCTTATAATGAAAAAAAAATTCTTTCCAGCAGAAATATCTCTGAGGTAATTAGGATTGGATCATCACAAAAAAAAAAAATTTCATGTAGTTTCTTATTATTTTGTTTATTCTTATATGTTTAAATACATTATTATTAAAATATGTGTGTGTCTAAATATACATATATGCATATATATATATAACACCATGGAGGGGAGCCGAATACATTGAATACATGCAATAATTATCTCCAGGGATAAGGAAAAGCTTATTAGAAGGATGTTTCAGCTTAGCAATTTATAGTGGGCCCCTTTGAATTTGATTTTCTTAGTTCAGAAAAGAGGTGCGCTAAGCATGAAGCTGCTCCGGCTGCTTTAAACGACATTTCCTTTCTCAATTTTTCCAAAGTGTAAAAACTAATACTAATCACATTTCCTCGACTCGTGTAAATGTGGGTCATTAGCAAGAGGACCCTATTACGAATCCGCTGATGCCGTCCGTCGCAATCACTGCTTCGCGAAGTGAGAGGACATAATGTACATGTTAACAAAGTATGTAAAGTATCTTACAATGACGGCCAGTTTTCTGATTGATGTGTACTGGGGTTTTTTTTTTCTTACGACAAGGAATTGCCGGATAGTTAAGGCTATATGAAAGTGCTCCCTACATTTCCTGTCCGTAGCATACGTAGAGGGAACATAGACCCACGGGAGGTAGGACTTAGTCATATGACGATTTTTATAATCTTAAATATTATATAAATTCTTAATTCATATCTCCTTAAGGGCATTTTACAAGTTGTTCCAATTGATTCGAAGGTATTCTCCTAGAAATAAATGATAATCTCTTACCTCCCTCTCCTCATGCCTCCTACAATTAATATATGAAAATTGGTTTCATTCTATTCATTTCATTTCATTCTTCCCCTCCATATGCCTCCGAAGAGCAAAAGTTATGTTTTGGCCAACCTGTACTTCAACTCGGTTAAAATATATATTGTTTTATGCTAAATATTCAGTTGCACTACTGTTGTAAATGTAAAATTTGAAGCGTATGCATTTTTGAAATATCATTTGACATAAGCACTTATCTGAGAGTTACTTACTGATTGTTCTCAATTGATAATTAGCTTTGCTTGTCTTTATTGAAGATTTGTGCACAGTAAATAATTGAAAGATTTATGCATAGTAAAGAATTACATGATAAACACTGAACATATTCAAAAATAAAAATATTAAGTTACGATTAATGCGTAGAAAAATAAAATGTAGTGCCCAATAAGTACTGCTGTTGCATTTTTTGTTTCTGAATGTTATTTTAATATTAATTTGTTTGCGGAACCGTATTTATACAGTACTTTAAGCATTATTTCATAGAACTTAAATACGATATTCTTAACATTCTTAAATACGATATTCTTCCACTTAATACGAATTCCATTTACGACAAGGCATTGCCATAAATGGAATAGGAGGTTCACTGATGGTAAATATAGATCAACAGTATGGTTTGGTTTGTTCATTTCTACGTTCATTTTGTGGACACTTTAGGCTAATTAGACCGTGTTAACTACGTGTTACTGTAACTGCTACCTCCAGGATACGTGCCTGAAGCCCATGGTACCAAACGCCAAAGCGATAGCGAATCGACCATCAGGACACTGATGTGGCAACAACACTTTTCAGACATATACATTTTTCAGACATTTTTACAATTTCCAGAATTTTGACCGTTATATATTTTGAAGAATTATTATTAAATTATCATAAAAGTAAAATAAAAATGTCTTTATTTTAAATATTTTCGTAAAATATAAATATTTCACTCAAATTTAGTTTACAGCTAACATTCTTCTTGAATTTTACCTACCCATACTCTTTCAAAATAATGGAAGAGTAAATCCATTATGTGACGTCTAAAAAAATTCTCGAAACTCATTTTCACCATTTCATCGATTTATTAGAATTCAATTACTGTCGCGTCTTTAAAGTAGTTAAAAGGTTTGTTTCCCCGAGTTTCGTAAAATCTAATGGTGATAACTCTAATGCTTTAGCTAAGTAGTCTATCGAAGACATTTTAATGCATCTTAAAAAAGAATCTCTATCTTTAAAACTAAATGGACGAAATCTTTTCGTAAACATTACTGGTGCTTTTCATTTTTCAGTAAATGTTTTCATCAAGAGATTATAAAACTCCATGTGAATAGAATCCATAAAATTAAATGCCATTTTGATTATTTCAAACAATTCATGAAGTAGTAAAAGGATATCAAAAGTAGTTTATTATTAAGATTTTCAGAAAAACATTTTCAAGTTTGTTATAGGATTAATAAAATTGGCCTTGTAATAATTCATTCCGTATTTGCAATACATAAAAAAAATTTATGTTTAATAATTTTGAGAATTGTTAAATGTGTAAAAATTTCCATATATTTAATATTTTCTATATATATATATATATATATATATATATATAAGTAGATGTGAGAATATGCTGTAAATGTAATGATTAACTAAACAATTAGGATAAAAGGAAAAAAAGAGAAATAACAGGAAAAAAAATAAAACACAAGATACTAGTATTCCCATATAACAAGAATTTGTATCTATAGGGGGAAACGCTGAACATACTAATATTGGTGTGGTGCTAGTTGGAACGTCCATAAATTTAAGGGTCCCGTTCTCCTTGCTTTTATTGCTGGGGGCGGGTAAGTTTCATACTTTTCGTTTGAGCTCGAGTTTACATGTTATCTGAGAAAAGGATTATTGATTGGGTGATGCAATACTTGCTTCCTGATTTGAATGTTCTTGGATCGTTCAACTCAGGGAGTTGCTATTATTATTTCTATTACATTATTCTACTCTTTATTGTTATTTTTATTGTTATTTATTTTCTTTACCTGATATTTTTAGTTGAGGAAGCTGTAAATTGTGATTCCATCTAGTAGTTACGTAGGAGTAGTGATATTTTCCATGTAATCGTGTGAAGAAAGTTTGAGCTTAAATTACTGGGTTTTTGTGATTTGATATTTTGATGAAGAATGTTCTTGATATGTTTTTTTTATGAAATCTTCTATTGGATCTATTTTGAAATCTTGATGTTAAGCATCGTTCAAACTAGAGCGAAGAATAAGTGAAAGGCTTTCCTTCCGAAAGAATCTGTTTAACCGCGAAAAACATCCCACGTTATCTCCTTCCCTTCCCCCACCCCCAGTGCAGGAAAGCCTACATCAGGTCCAGAAGACCTCGTCGAAGGCGGCAAGGCCAGGGCTACAGGCTCGTTCCCACCGAGGCCTGAGGCGTTGAAGCGTACAGCATTGACCAATCACTAGCCTCCCCGCGTTTGCCTGAAACCTGTTTGACATCCACCGCTTCGAGTTGACCAACTTTCAACTCGAAGCGGAACTTCACTAGACGTAATGCTATTTCTGACGTTTCGCTGTGAACGAGTCCAAAAAATTTTCTTCCCTGCCGCATTACCGCCTCACGCACGGTGGGAACGACCCTTAAGAGTAATATGCAGCATCACTTTAGAGAGACAACGCTCAACGATAATATTAGACAGCGACCTACAGTCTAAAGTGGATTCCGAACCACTATAAACATCCATAGCAACGCCGGGACTCGAACCCGAAACCTGTGGAACCAAGCGTCAGAATGCTATACACTCCGCCATTCAGGCCCACTATATCTCTATTTCCCTACTGACGAATGAACTCATGTCAATGCCGTATAAAAAATAACTAAAATAACTTTATAGATATTATTCATAGTGCATTTTGTATCTAGATTTTTAATTTTTCAAACCCCATACAAATCATTAAAAAAGCGTTTATTTAGTTTTAAATCGATTAATAGCTTACAACTTAACAAAAAGTCTATATTAATATCGAGTTACGCAATGTAATCCAATATCTTTTTAAGTGAAGCAGATAATTGAGTTAAAAATTCGTTTAGTATGCAGGATGTAAAAAAACTTAGCAAAAGAAAACTTTTATAGCATTTTAATGCAAAACTAAATTTTCCCAACGTTCCACTCATTTTGCAGGAATTTATATTTTTCGAAACCTCCCTTACTTTAAGTTGAAAAATAAGACGGGACCATAAAGAATGCTGTATCTGTCTTAAGGTATTCGTTTTTTTTTTGTACGGGTGTACATAAGACAGCATTCCCATAAATCCTGGTACCCGTGGCGTGACTCTTCTACTGGGATTCAATGGGATTGCAGAGCCTCCGAAAGAATGCTGGGTTTGCGAAATAAATTTTAAAGAACAGAGGAGCCAGAAATGCTGCACTTCGAAAGCCATCCAAATGCTTCGCCGATAAAAATGAATCGAGTTGTATAAATCTTTCTCTTTTAAAAAAAAAAAAAACGATAAAAAAAGATAGTCTGGTTTACTTTTCGCTTGAATTCACAATTTAACAAAATCTCTGGTTATATTGCTCGTGTTCTGAAAATATTTTTTAAAGCTTTTGTTTATTTTGTACAATGGTGGAATGGGGGAGAATGGTCTGGTGGATAGCAAGTTAAATTTCGAATCTAAGGCTGCTGCGTCCGAAACACAACAAACTCTGCCAAATTAAAAGCTTTCGTGCCGTTCCAGGAATAGATACAATAAATCTGTAGACCGGAAAGGCTTTTCATTGGGTTCGAGAAGATAATATGAATTCAATGTGTAGGGTGTTTTTCAAATCGACAAAAAGAGGTATTCACAAAAAAATATTTTAAATGATCAAATAATACTGTGCATTTTTCATAGAATACTAAATACATTTTTTTCTGAGGTTAGTTAAGATTCATCAGTTGTTTAGTTAAAAAACTAAATTGACACTTATGAGTTTTTTGGATTGCATGTGTGCGAAAGGAGTTTAAAACTACTTTTTAAAGTTTAATTTCAATGCATTTGTTCTTGTATTCAGTAAAATATATCATTATTTGTATTTCGCTTACATTGTTTAATTGTGGATTTAAATGGTCTGGTGCCCTGTTGGCTATCGCTCTAGCCTTTGGTATCTGTTTCAGATTCTAGTTATGGCGGTGGCATGGATGTTTGTTAGTGGTTTGGAATACACGCTGGAATCCAGTTTGGAATCCAATTAAACTGTAAAACCCGGTTTAATGAGCCTAATGTGTGTAAAAAATGATCGTAGAGCGGCAAAACAAAACAAATTTAAGTTTAACATAATTTGAATCCTGCTTTTACAGCTTAACTGATTTATATTTTTAAAAATGCGTGATCTATAATTATGAAATTGATCATAAATTATAAAAAAAAAATTAAGTATCTATAAAATATTATTTATTTGGTTTCTTATATATCATTCTATAAGAATAAGTATCTGTCTAGTATTTACAGATCAACGATTAATTTTTTTTAATAAAAATATCTTCAACTTTTTGAATACCTTGCGCACCATGACTTTGTGAGCCTTAATTTTTTTTTTTTTTTTTTTTTGGTAATGTTAATAATTTTCTGTCACATTTTATTATTGCTATTGTTTGTATTTATTTATTTAGAATTATCTATTTTCGTCTTCCTTATCAATAACAAAATTTTTTCCTATAAAAAATTTTAATTGTAACTTTACTTCAATTTTTATAATATTTTTTTTTCAAAAGTGTATCCATGGCAACATATATTTGTCACGCTTTTAAACTTTGTGGTAGAACGCCAAAACAAATACAATTTTAATTCTATCAATTTAATTTTAATCGCTAAAAGTTTAAAATGCAATAAGTTTAATTTCCTATTAATGTCCTTCTTGAATGCTAACCGAGATTCTTCAAATCGATGCCTGGTCATTTGCACTTTGCTGTCAAGAGATCCTGGCAGGTTGCTATATTATGGATTTCTTCAGAGATTTAGAATTTCATGGTAAAATACTTGATGGACTCATATGAGTTGCACCTGGAAAAGGATCGACCTATTTGGACACTATCTGATGGACTTTATGTAACAAAGAATATGATGAAAAATTTCGCCAAAAGGTCTTTCTAAAGCCTTTTTAAGGGGCATTAAAGACGTATACAATATCTGAGATAGATCAAATAACGTCCATTCATAAAGCTTTCTGACCAGGGGTAAGTATATTAAATTTGTTCCATATGATTCGTTTTTTGTCCTTCTAAACGTTGAATTTTATTAATTTGTAATCCATTAGAAATACACAGCTTTTTTGTGTTTCTTCAAATTCTGTTTCGCTGTTGTTATTAGAAACTCGAGTTGTATTTTGGCTCAAAGTTGACTACCAGAAAAATCTCCAAAAAACAAATCCTTGCCGGAGGTTATAAAGATGTGATTAGTTTCTAATTGCTTCATTATCTGATAATAGAGAGTTTTTGCATACCGTACGTTAGGTTACCGTAGGACGTCCGTTAGCTTTTTCTCCCTAGCACGCATGCTCATAGGAAACTGAGCATGCGCGCTAGGGAGAAAAAGCTAACGGACGTCCTACGGTAACCTAATGTACGGTATGCAAAAACTCTCTAATAATGCAATTATTCACGGTAATTGTTTTATCAGTGACCTGGATGGAATTTGAGAATTTTAAACAAACATTATTTTGAGTTAGATCTTCAGTAAAAAATTCATTCTAAGTTAATTTTATTTTGTTTTTTATCTTAATTATATTAAGGTAGGTATGTAATTCATTGTATTATGAACATGCGCAATAGAATGAATGTTCTGTAAGAATATTTCGTTTTATGTTTATTTTAAAATGCTTGAAATGTATCTAATTACTGTGGAAGAATTAAGATAATAAATACTATATCTAACACTTTTAATGGAGTTTGATATATTTTCTTTCTTTTTGATCCCTTATTATGAATAATTGGCTAGTTAATTTTTTTGACAACCTGGTTTATTATTCGTATAGCATCAAAATTTGCGTTTTCCCCGTGGTCAATTGACTGTTAAAATAATGAGCGTGAATTATTACTCTTTTTCCAATTTTTGAAAGTCTTCATCTTTGTTGAAAATTTAAAAAAAACTTGAATAGCATTCAATCGTAACATTTATTTTAATAACTTAATGATTAAAAGGTGTATTAACATGATATAAAAAGCATCGATCTGACTGATGATTTAAGTAATACAATTAGCATGCACAACTGAATTAACAGTTAATTAGACCGGGAAATTGGCGAAGTTTTTTATGCCCTAATGTGTAATTTAATCAATTTTATTTACTTGTTACCATGTTTAGAATTTATCTTTTCAGGTTTAAGCAATCCATTTAATTTCAGTATTTTTTTTTACTAGAATAAATTTTTCTTTCTTTATTATTAAGACGAGCGTACTTTCAACAAATTTTATACTGCTCTTAATTATTTTTATTATTATTTACTATATTTATTAATTAATTATTAATACATTTATCTTTTTTATGTCAATGTGAAATCCCGCATGGTAAAGGAACTAACACTGAACAAAAGTCACCAAAATCAGAGTGACATTGATTACATATTAATCATTTATCTATTAGAAGTAAAGGCTGTGGTAATGTAACCTAGCGTTAGAATATAATTTTTATATAGAATATAATATATACAGTAATAATAGTAGTATAATATTTAATATAATATACCCTTTTTAATACAAACCCTTCATGCTTCCCATCTCTATTAATAATTCTTTTTGAAGAGTTTTCTTTCATTCCAATCTTGCATTAAATGTCCTTTTGAAATAATATTCAGTATTTTCAAGAAAACAAAACGATATTTTTTTTTTCTTAATTCAAACGAAATTTATTACATATTTAGTAAGATAAAAGCCTTCAAAAAGGATCCAGTTTTCTTTCATTAATGAAATAATACTCAGCATTTTACAAGATCCATTTTACAGATGAATCTAAAAAAAATTGCTGTATTAATTATACTTTCTAAAGAGTTTTCTTTTATTGCAATCTTTCATTAAATGTTCTTTTGAAATAATATTCGGCTTTTTCATGAAAAATAAAATATTTTTTTTATTGTTCAAATGAGATTTATTGCATATTTAATAAAATAAAAGCCATAAAAATATATCTAACACTAAGAAAAAAATACAAATCGATTATTTTATAAACTTTTCATGTTGTTCTCTATAAAAAAATATATAATTTCGGTTGATTAGTTTTGTTTCTTTCACCAGCCAACGATTTTAATCGATTTTGTGTCGCAAGAAACTGTGTCATATTCTTAATGAGAAACTTCCAAAAGTTTTCGGTCTCTTTAACTTCATAAAGAACTCTTTACTCCTTTTTTCCCCCCATTCGAATTTTTTTTTTTACTCCAACAAGAACTTTTCTGTCAGGATAACTATTCAGAAAAGGAAAATTCCTAATCTAATCGGGAACAATTTCTCCTTTTCTATTGGAAATACCAAAAAAAAAAATTATAAGTGTACAAATTGTATTTCTATGTTTCTTATGTTATACTTTAACAACTCTTACTGAATAGTAAAGGTAAATCAATAAACGTTAAGTTTGTATGAATGTTTCATGATGCATTGAACATAAAATTGAAAGCTGAAAGTAATAAAAAGATGTTTGTTTTGTTGTTGTTTGTTGTTGTTTCTTATCCCACTTGGCTGGCCAAGCCCACGAGCCCATATGGACTCATGATTGAAGGGGAAGGAAGCAGCTTCTGTTGTGATGGAGCACCCGTAGGTAGAAGCCTGACTTTTGCTCCGTGACGCTCTTACAGTCATAGAAGACCGGGACCTACGGCTTAAAGTGGATTCCGAACCACTACAAACATCCATGGCACCGCCGGGATTCGAACCCGAAACCTGTGGCACCGAGCGCCAGAGATAAAATATAAATATAAAGATAAAATATAAATAACTATATAATACAAAATATTTTTTTTAATCACCACGTTTATAATAAAAAAATATTTATATTAAAACTTTATTTGCAAGTAATTCTATATTTCTTTTTTGTCCTTGTAGTTAAAGCTGTTGTTATTCACAAATAAATTCATAGTTTCTTTCACTTTCGCTTCTTTATCTATGGGGTTTCAAATTATCTGATGTCAATCATCCATAAACTTCTCTTTACATTCTTACATTAGGTATTCTTACTCTTAGACCTTCTTTACATTCTTACTTTTAATCACATTTAGACCGTCTTACTCTTAGATATTCTTTACATTCTTACTTTACAAGTTATTTCATATTTCTTCTTTCTTACTTTTGCAGATAAAGCTGTTACAAATATATTTATAGTTTCTTTCTCTCTCGCTTCAATTCTATGATGATGCTGATGTCAATCACCCTTAGATATTCTTTACATCCTTACTTTTAATAACCCTTATGCATTCTTACTTTTAACCACCCTTAGGCATTCGTACTCTTAGATATTCTTTACATTCTTACTTTTAATCACATTTACACATTCTTCAATCACCCTTATGTATTATACTCTACATTTAATCACCTATATTTAATTTACTAATTTCTTACTCTTAGACATTCTTTACGTTCTTACTTTTATCACCTTTAGACATGAGTAAGAATGTCTAAAGGTAAGGAATGTAAGCATTCATTTATTCATGTAGGCATCCTTTACATTCTTACTCTTAAGCATTCTTTACATTCTAACTTTTAGACATTCTTACTCTTGGACACTCTTTGTATGCTTATTTTTATCTCCTTCAGGTGATTTTAATTCTTCTTGCTTTTGTTACTTTCTCCTATGCGCATTCATTAGAATTCAATCCTCCAAAATCTCATTCCAATTTATTTTATACACATAAATTGTCATCAAAATATTCATTCGAAATAAATACACATTTTTTATTTATTTGCTTCTTAGAAATGAAAAAAACAACTACAACAAAAGAATAAAAAGGAACTCAAAAAACATTTTGAAATAAACAATGAATGTCATTTTTTTTCGAATCCAGTTCTTTATTCCGAATCATAATTGGTTTATAATGAGGAAGCAAATATGATTTAATAAATTTCGTGTTCTTAGAATAAAAATAAGAAGTACAGCTCTTCTTTTCAAAATAATGCATTAAAGAAATTGCACATAAAAGAATAGTTAAATGACTGAATAAATTTAGCCATAACATTTTAACTATAAAAATCATTGCTGAAATAAATAATAGTTAAAAAGTTCCTTTATATTTATTCGTTTCTGAAATTTTATAAATAATGGTCATGGAGTGTTTAACCTTTTTAAATTCAATAATATATATATATAGAGGCAAACCTTAAAATTTACACAGTTTTTGTTGTGAAAACAAGCTCTGAAAATTTTCACCAACTATAAATTTGTATTTCCTTAAAATATTACCTTTAAGAATTTAAGAAATAATAAAGGTTTAATATAAAATTGCAAATATTTAATAAATGTGTCGGTGGCATTAAGAATAATGTGTGATTAAAAAATAAAATGCTTTATTAAATACACAAATTCTCATGTTTTATATAAAGTACAAGCAGACCCGGCCACGCGTTGCTGTGGCTTTTCTTATATTTCGTTCAATTATTAGATACTATAATTGGTATTGTTAAGGAAGTGATTGGTAAAGAAAGTTGAAAAGTTCAAATTAAGCTCCAACGAATTGAAAATGTTTAATTTTTATTAATTTAATGAATGAGGTAGATAATGTTGATTTTTAACACTGTTTTATAATTATTTTACCAAATTTAATTTTTAATAATCATTACTTTCATTTATCTAAGAACTAAGCGATAAACAATATTTCTTGTTATTCTTTCGTCAAAATAAATAAATTCGTTAAGTAATTTAATAAGTTGGTTATGATTTTCTAAAAGATTTTCCAACAATTCTACAATATCTCTTTGTACTGTTTGTTCGATAAAATTATACTTGCATCGAGTTGTCACACGTTCTTTAGAACTGCCTATAAAATAAATTAGAAGAAATTTTGGCTCTTCGTATTGGCATCAACGACCCGATCTTATGGTATTTGACCTTATATTTTGAATGTATTTTCAAAATTACGTCCATCGGATGAGAAACCGCAAATTTTAGTTGCGCCAAATGACGAAATATGAAAATCGTCCATTTGACGCCAAATGACAAATTTTAATTTCGCCAAATGACGAAATATAAAAATCGTCGATTTTGCATTTAAATAAAAAAAATCTGAATAAAAACTATCCTATCTCTCAAGTTTCATTCAAAAAAAAAAAAAGTTAAAATCGGACTGTTAGTTTCGGAGTTCATCCCGAACAAACATTATGACACGGGAATTATATATAATAGATTTTAGGATAATGATGGTGAATTAAAGTGTATTTGTTGTTTAGTTTATAATTAAACTACTTTTTTTATTTAATATAATGCTTGTTCATTAATTTATATGATAATATTTCTTATATTTACAATTATGGAAAATGATTCGTAAACATATCAGACTAAATAAACAGTTTTCTAATGAACTATTTCTTATAATAGTTAAAGGTCCAATACAAAAACTGCAATTTTTCATACTAAAATTTCGCGTTTGAAATTTTAGTGTAATAATCTTCTGTTTACTTCAGGATATTCTGAATATTGCCAGTAAATAATAAAAATTGTAATTAAAAATTTTTAATTTTTGAAATATAAAATAATTTTTACTGTTCAATTGAGACTTTAAATTATTTAATTTAAGAATCATCTGCGAATGTATTAAATACTGGATATGATGTCATAGCTTTTGACGCGTTTTTACATATGTGCTTCATAATCTGGATTTAATATATATTTTTACACATAAATTTATGGATATTGTTTTCAAGGGTGGAGTTTTTCGTTTTATTGATTTTTTTTTTTTTTTTTTTTTTTTTTTTTTTTTTCCTTTTGCAATTTTCCACGTTTTTATTGGTTAATTTTTTAAAATTACATTCTCCAGATATTCTTATTGGTTTATTTACATTTGTTTGACGAGCTATTATTTATCTTTGTACACGTGCTAATAGTTATACAATTAATTAACTAAAAGATCGTCTGTTGAAAGTAAAGACAATTTTATTTCAAGGTGAAAAATGAGATTTTTTCAAGAAAAAAAAATTGGTTGGAACACTTTATTTATTTATTTTTTTTTTAAGATTGCTGTTATGCTTTTTGTTCTTACATTAAATTCTAAATTGTATATAAAATCTGTAAATCGGCCCTACAGATTATTTTTTTTTTCTTTTATGTATTTATTTATTAATCTCTCATAATACGTCGTTTGAATGAGATAAATAATTATTTTCATTTTTTTCAAATTAAATTGAATTTCTGGGATTTTTGGTTTCTAATATATATATATAAATACATAGATATTTTGCCAGTTTCAAATTCTCTTTTACACAGCCGACATTTATTTTTTCCTTCCGTCTTTTTACATTTATTCATGCTTAGTTTTATTTATTTATAACGACGTTTTATTTTTGCTATCATTTTTTATTACTGTTTCGATCATCCTCTGTATTTAAAGGAACGTTAACGAATTGTTTTTTGAAATATTCTAATACGTAGATTTCTGCGTGTGCATTCATTCCTTTTTTAATGGTTTTTTTTTTTTTGTTAGTTTCAAATATTATGCTCAAATATTTCTTTCTAAATTATTTGTATTTATATTTTTTTGCATTTATTTTTATTTTTCCTGAATATAATAAATGCACTCGTGTATTATTCCTTTTTAACAATTTTTAATCTAATGGAAATAAATATAAGACATGCATTTTTTTAATACAAAAGATCAAGTGCTTTTTGTGACCAAGTTTTTCAGGGATATTTTATTTATATTAAAATGCCTTGAATGTTTTTAATATTAAAAATAATACAGACTTTTTGTGGCTCGAAGAAAACTGACATATAAGTGTAATGAAATTAGTTAGCTATTAATTATTCTTGTTAATTAATTTTGTTGACTCGAATTTTGTCCATTATGGAAACTGAGTTTTTTAGAGTAATCGATTCAGCGTGGGAAAAATAGTATATCCTCCAATTTTAGTGACAAAATTCCTACAACTTTTAAAATTAAAGAAGAGGACCATATCAATATTACAACCTTTCATTCAATAACTAAATTAATGTTAATTATTGTTGTTATAAATTATTATAAATATTGTCTTTTCGTTATAATTACTAAGAAAAATTGCTCATTTTATTAAAATATTTTGAATAAAAATAATCCAAAGAATAAATAATATAAGAATAAAAATAATCCAAATCGTTTTTTAAAAATAATAATACGTACACAGCTTTATTATTTTATCGCTATTATATCATTTAAAATCAATGGTATCTCCTATGAGCGATGAACGGTTAAAATGTATTTCAGACTGCCCTATAAAATTTTGTCATTTTTTTTTTGTAGGCGTCTTAAATTTTCTAAGCCAATGGCCGAGTGGCTAATACTCTGGATCTCGGTACCACTCGTCTCGGCTGCGTCATGGATGTTTGTAGTGGTTCAAAATCCACTTTAATCCGTAGGCCCCTGCCTCATATGACCGTACGGTCATATGAGCGTTAGAGCCAAATCACAGAGCCCACTCAGACTTCTCACCCACATCATTCCCAATCTGTAAAGGTGCAACAAATTATTACAAATATTGTCTTTTTGTTATAATTACTAAAAAAATTAAAGTTTGCTCATTCTATTAAAATATGTTTGTTACGAATAAACAATATTCAAATTGTTTATTTAAATGATAATAATTACACAGCTTTATTATTTTATCGCTATTATACCATTTAAAAGCAATAAAATCTTCCATGGTATCTCCTATGAGCGATGAAAGGTTAAAGTGTATTTCAGACTGCACTATAAAATTTCGTCATTTTGTTTGTAGGCGTCATAAATTTTCTAAGCCAACGGCCGAGTGGCTAGCGTTCTGCCTCTCGCTACTAGACATTTCGGGTGAGAGGCCCGGATGCGCCATGGATGTTTGTAGCGGTTCAGAATCCACTTTAAGCCGTAGGTCCCGGTCTCCTATTACCGTACGGTCATATGAGAGTTAGAGCCGAATCACAGAGACCACATCATTTCCAATGAACTCAGCTCTAGGCACAGTGATGTCGTGTGGTGTTGTAGTAGCAGTAGTAGTAGTTGTTTTTGTTTTCATTTGCGGGGCACTTATATCTAATTAAATAATCACTAAAACGCAGATATATAATAAATTCAGCGTCATCCAGGAGGCATCGAGGAGATAGATATACACATTTTTGATATTAAAATTGATGGAATTCATCTCGCCATGCCCTACATAGTTTATATATGAAAATTTGTCTTATTCCGTTTATTAGTTTTAACTACCTGTGGTACCAAAAGACAGACCAATTGTCCATCAGGCAGGTTTTAAAATTATTGATTTAGAGTGTGAAAAATAACATACTCAGCAATTTTAAAATTAAAGGAAAGGGATGCTATCAATATTACAAAAATCTATCATTCAATAACTAAATAATATATTGTTTTCTTGTTATGATTACTAAGAAAAAGCAAGAAACATTTGTTAGATTTTATTGAAACACGTTTGCAAATAATAAAAATAATTCAATTTGCTTATTTAAACAGGGATAATTATTTTATCGCTAATTTGTCCTTTTCAAACAATAATAAATTAAAATAATGTAATAATAATTAAAATAATGTAATAATAATTAAAATAATATAATAATAATAAAAATAATGTAATAATAATTAAAATAATATAATAATAATTAAAATAATGTAATAAATTAAAATAATATAATAATAATTAAAATAATATAATACATTAAAATAAATAAATAACAATACACAACAATTTCAGTTAAATGAGCGTAGTAGCTGAAAAGTAGCTGTTTTCATTCACTGGGCTCTTAGGTATCATTTAATCACCACTAAAACGGCATATGTAGCAAATTCATCGTTTCTCAGAAAGCATCGTGATTGATGTATGAGCTCTTCTTTTGCACCTATAATTTTTAACGAAGCCCCTTCTAAAAGTAGCATGAGAGGATAGCATTCCAATCTCCCTCTTTCCTTTAGACCTAACGAAAGATTTCTTTTGTGGGAATGGATTTAGAGTAGCCAACCACACTATAAAGATGGGAGCTGGTGCTACCTGGTGAATAACTCGTTAACATAACGAGGCAAGAGTACTTAGAAAATCAACAAGCGATTACTAAGTTCTCCCGCACACTGTTGACATTTAGTTTGGTGATGAAATAGCTCCCATTCTAAAAAGCTTCTTGACTCCTCATTAAGGCGCATTAGGCGACTAAATTTGTTTCTCAATCTTAAAATGGATTTCGAAAAAATCTGTCAACATTTGTGCACTCATCCTGGAAACAAAACTTAAAACAAGTAATATAATTTTTTTTTTTTTTTAAAGTCAATTCCTACTTTTTTTTCAATGTATTGCAGAAAGTCTTTAAAAAAAATTTTCATTCATTTTTTTTAAGTTAGAAAAAATTATATCTCTCATACACACTTTCTCTCTCACACATACACATTTTCCATCTTTCTCACTGATTTATTCACATGTTTCATTTTCCATTTTGTTCCCTCCTTGACTCAGACTTAAACCCAGAATAAAAAACAAATCTGAGAAAGAAATTTTTCCCCAGCGATCTACACGCTTCGCCACTGACGGTATTTATTCCAAAATTTATATCCTCCTAAATATCTCATATAAGAGAAATTTTTTTTTCTCCCGTATAAAATTAATGAATTAATATTTGAAAAAACTGTATTAAAATCAAGTGTCATTAACTACAAGTTTCAAAAAATGTATTTGAATTTGAGTGAATATAAAGTATTTTATTAATGATTGAAAATTTGAACAAGATATATATAGGGAGAGTGTGAACTAATAATGGGAATTGAAAAAAAAATTACTTTGATGATGTCCATTGCTGAGTTAACGATTTATTAGTGATCAATTTTACAAATTATTTAAGAACTTGGACGAAACATCCAAATATTATTTCTGGGTGTGTAAATAGAGCTTTGGCAAACTGTATACAATTATATCACCTATATAAAAATTGTGTGTATATAGATATAATGTTCATTCAGCTGGCTTTCAGACTCCTTCGTCGTAAAAAGGAAGGAATATGACAAAAAGTTCATTCGTTGAAGTCAACTAAATAATCATCCGTGTGCAAGAACAGAGAACAATCCTTCGAAATAAAACTGGTAGAACCTATTGAGTTGGCTCAACTCGATAATCATCAGTCCGAATGTCTACATTTAAAACAATGTTTTATTTCAATTCCTTCTAAGTTTTATGTTTCTATATTATAATGTTCTATGTTATATTCTATGTTTTATTTCAATTCCTTCTATTAGTTCACATTCTCCCTATATATATCTTGTTCAAATTTTCAATCGTTAACAAAATACTTGCTATTCATCCATTCAAATTCAAATTCAATTTTTTTTTGAACTTGTAGTGGATGACACTGGATGTTAATACAGTTTTTTTCAAATATTAATTCATGAATTAAATTTAATTAATTAATTTTAGTTTTTATTATATTTAAGTTGCATGTATCTAATAATAGATGGCGCCAGATGTAAGAGGGAAATTTAAACTTTATTTATATAGGACTTTTCTGCAATATAGCAAAAAAAAAAGTAGGAATTAACTTTTTTTTTTTTTTTTTATTATTTTTTTTTTGTATTACTTGTTTTTCTAACTAAAAAGTTTTCTTTAAAAATAGCTCACACAAAGAAGACTAAAGTTTAGTATTTATATCGGGAATAGGCACTATAAAGATGTAGGCTGGAAAGTTCTTCCGTTGTGCTGAAGGAGGAAAGAAGGAAGATGCCTTCATCATCGTTTCAGCCATTCTCGGCGGTGTTTAATATTGAGTGGCATAACTTAAACCACGTGTGCAGCATAGCGTTTCCTCTGAAGTGCCTCCTCCTTAAGTAAAGTTGAATTTGCTGCATGTCTTCGTTTAAATGGCTCTGTCTTCGTTTAAATAATCGTTCAATGTCTTCGTTTAATGTCTTCGTTTTAATTTCTTCACATCAAACAGTCCAGCATTAAACAAAAATTTCGCCATCACTTCAAACATTGTGAAAACTAATATAATTCAATGCAACAAACTCATTTTTAAATTAGTTATTTTTATTTATATAATTGCATTATTTATTAAATATAGTATAATATTTATATAATAAATAATATTTATGCAATATATAAAATATAATATTTTTATAATATATAAAATGTAATATTTATACAATCTGCACAATATAAAATTTATACACTATATTTATATTAAATATATTTTTTATCAGACTCTAAAGTGAATTTGAGCCATTTCAATTTTGAACTTCAATTTTTGAACTTCATTTTACTCAATAAATCTTCGCTTTCACTTATTTTGATCAAGAAGATTTGAGATTGAAGAAATAAATCTAACTTAAATGTATCATATTTCTATAATTTTAAAATCCTGTTTATATGACATCAGCATTTATTCATTGAACACGACATCGGAATGAATATCAATAAACTTTCTAAATTTTTAGCAAATTTAACTAATTTCCTAAAGATTTGTTTAAAATTATTTAGTCTATGTTGGAGAAAAGATTAAATTAAGATACATGTAAATATTTACAAATACTGATATACATATTTTAAGAGATTTACAATAATGCAAATATAATTTACCTAAATAAATCAATATAAATTACTGATATCGTATTATTTCGTAAAAAAAAATATGTTTATGACTAAGATATTTAATATTTTATAAAGTTTCAATTAAAATATTACTAAGATATTCTACATTTAAATACTTTTGGATGTGATTAAGTTATTCAAAGATGATCGATTGATTGCATTCTCATTAGCAAATTCTTACGGTCGATTTTATAATTTAACGGCTAAAAAAATGTACTGCTTAATTGTTTTAGCAATATCGGATATAGGCAGTTTAAAGTAATTGTTCTGGTATCCATTAATTCATGCTACTAACTACTTCAGTAATGCGTTAGAAGTTCGTGATCCGTAATCAAGAATCGATATTAGTTGTAATTTTTTTAACTGTGGATATCTTTTGGATTCAAAAGAATTTTTATTTATCTAGCAGAAGATAATTTGAAGAAGCTTATTGAAGTATTTTATAACATCAATAAAAATTAAAATCGCAATGAATATATGGCATTAGATTGAAAAAAATATTTATTTGGTTCTTTCGTTTAAATACATAAAAAATTAAAAAGCACATTATAAAAAATAAATTATACTACTTATAGCCGTGAAAAAAAACAGAATAGTTTTAAAGATCAATTTAATATTTTTTAAATATAATTTAAAAGCATTTATTAATTTTCTAATATAAGCGCAACCAATTTTATATTAAATTCATGACCATAGAATTATGATTTAAAGAAAAAAAAATCATTCCAATAGCTTAGTAAAAGTTTGATTAAACGTTTTTATTTAAAAATTTAGTTTAATCCACAAATTTACAGATTAAATTTTTATTTTTTATTTTTTAATATTTTATAAAGAAAAATAATTGAGATTTCCGTTTGAGAAAAATGTAGAATAAATTACAAACTATATATATAATAAATATTTTTAAAATGAGAAAAATCTAATTAATTGCATAAAAAAGCTCTATTAAAAAGTTTAAACACTTAAATCAAACGAATTTAATAATTTCGTTCTTGAATTCTCCTTTTTATGACATAAAATATTCGAAAACAAATGGTTTAAAATTATTTTTGTTAACTCACTAATTTAATTCTCACGCGAAGTGTTTTGTAACAACCAAAAATATTACGTTTTACTAATCATATCACGAGAAACGTTTGAAATTTTTACAGAGCGATATGTTTCAACAGTTTTCTAATAAATGTAATAAATATTTAATTGTATTTAAATGAATCCTTTCATTTTCACTAGCAAATAAAAGACAAAATCAATTATGTCCATTAACCCATGTGTAGCATGAAGAATTGCATCAATCGGGAGTACATCAATTAACAAGTTGTAGTATTGAGTAGAATTAAAATGTCCACTATAATTATTAAACTTCCTTTTCCTTTATTTCCTATTGCTAATGAACGCCAAAGAAGGTCTTCTTGCCGGTGTGATGGAGAAAGTTAGGTTACAATTTGGTTTTAGGCAATAAAAATTCCACCCAACCGATAAATAAATATTCTTTCTACCCAAATATATATTTTTTAATTGAATTTTCGTTGTAAACTAAAATCTTTAGAATTTTCGAAGAAATTCTTTATTAAGTAGCAAAATTAATTCTAGCCCTCGCAGTATTTCATTAAAACCTTTTTAAATACTGCAACCGTTCGGATTCGTAATTTTTTACACTCAATCTTTTTTTTACGAAGTTTTAAAAGTGAATTTTAATTCTATGATGTCATGAAAGATGACATTTTAATTGACTTAAAATGAAACGGAGCTTTGTCGTTATATAGTGCACAAAGCTTATTGAGACAAATTTTTTAAAAAAATCACTCACTTTTAATTAAATCAGGAACTTGTATTCAATGTTTCCTCTTTTAATTAGAGTTTAAAAGTTACTTATCTTTCATCAATAATAATTATCGTACGCACGTTTTTGATGTTAGTGGAAACTTAATTGAAACCGTAGGAAACCGGATAGTTTCTTCTTAATTGAAAACATTTTTGCTTCAAATAGAATTATAAATTGAGGTGATATGCACCGAAAAGAAATAATTAATTTTATCAAGGTGGTTTTCTGAGTAGCAATTTCCTCGTTTATTTTCATTAAACAGGCTCATTTTAATAAAAGTCAGTTAATCCATATTGCTTGCTTCATTGATACATTTTTATGCAGTTTTCTAATGAACGCTTTCATTTAAATTGGGTTTTTATGGAGAAACGGTTGCTTTAAGGTAAATGAAATGGAATTAATTATATCATCAAAACAGACTAATTAAACGGATATGGTGATGCAAATTTTTTTATTAAGCATTTGTTGAAAAGTTATAGATATAGCGAATTTGAAGTGTTGAAAGTTTTGTTTAAGATTCATGTGAACTATTTTAGTTTTCCTTGGGTTTTTTTCTAAAATTATAAAGATTTTTATTTTATAGAGTTGATTTAATTACAAAAGTTTGTTGAGAAATACTTATTCGATTAATTACAAGATTTGTCTTTTAATATTTAAAAAAAATCTTTAATATGTGATGTAAAAGAATAAGATTTAGGAAAATCTACATATTACGTATTTCAACGGTTACGGAAAATTAAATTAAATTAAATAAGGAAAAACTTTATTTTGGAGGTGCCTAGTTTAATTTCTTGATAATATTAATAATTTAATAATTATTTATAAATTTTAAATCTTGGGAAAACTCGGTCATTTTAAACAAAAATATATTAATTCTGTATTAATTATATGTTTAATCACAATGCAATTCAAATAATAGTTTCTAGAATATGAATTTTTTAAGTTACAAAAGAGATAAAAATAGGGTTGTTCTAAATTATGCACACACAAATTAGAGATCATGTAGTATTTTCTTTTAAAAATTTAAAAGCAAGTCTTTTTTTTTTTTTTTTTTTTTTAACAAAAACTTGATTATTATTTCTATTATTTCTGTAAAAAAATAAAACATATTCCATGGTGTTATCTTTTTCCAAAATAAAGTGTGTAAAATTTTTTCAGATAAATATATAAATAAATAAACTAAAATTAAATCATGAAAATACATTCGACGTTTGAACTTTTAATTATAGTATAATGATTTCTGATATTTCATAAATTATTTTACCATTAGCTTTAGAGTTATAATTAAATATTAAAAAATATATGCATGTTTTTTTTCAATAAATTTAAAAAAAACCTTTAATAAAATAAAACTTAATGGGCTTTTGTTGATAATGGTCGTTTAAAATGTATAGTCTTTAGTTAATGGCTTCGGGATTGAGTCCCACCGATGCTATGGATGTTTGTAGTTGTTCTGAATCCACTTTAAACCGTAGGTCCCGGTTTAATAGGACTGTAGAGTGTTGAAAGTAGAGCTGACAATCCTATCTAGTAAAAAGAGAATATGTCATGTTTTGAAATCTGCCAGTAGGTAGACGGCATTGCGGGACTGTTGTGCCAATGAAGAAGAAACTTTAGTTAATAATATATTCGTCATAATATAGGATCTCCAATTACGTACTTTTTCCTTGTATTTCTCATTCTTACTCAAAAGTTACCAAGTTTTCAGGCATCAGAATAGCATTTTTGCAGAATTTATTGCATTGTACATACCTATTCGTATCCATTTTGTAATAAAGTCTAATAAAGTAGCTCTGATCATTATCAGATAATCCATTAAGATAAACATATTTATTTGATATACAATAACTTGAATGAAAAAACATTTTTAATCTTTAATACTAGAAACAAATACCATATATTTCCGTATATAAGCTGATAATTTTTTTAACTCTTTTTTAAAGAAATGGGTAGGCTTGTATACTGATCCGCTAATTTCGCAAAAAAACTTGAGTACTTTCCCGTTAGGTAGGCACAAGAGATAAATCGCTAAATAAAATAAGTTTTTATTTCTTTAATTTAAATTCTTAAGTTTATGAAAAAAAATAATAATGAAATGAGTTATCCGTTTTATAGATATTTTGTATATTATTATTAGTTATATATATTATTAGTTCGTTCAAAATATCTGATGTTGTCGAAATTTGCGCCCAGTTAACAAAAAGGTAGCAAAATATACACACAAATAAAAATTGAATACCTTAAATAATAAGCATTGCAGGATATTTTTTCCTTTCGGCTTATATGTGGGTTTTAAACTTTGGTAATTTTTCTGAAGCAAGAATCCGCCTCTATTCGTATATGTTCTGTATTGTTAAGAACTGAATAGAAATATTTGCTAATCCATTATAATTTCTTGCATTCTATTATGTTCGACGTTCAAACACTGGTTGTAATACTTTGAATCGTGTTGTTAAGTCCCATATGTTGCTGATTCGCTTCAAAACCCGTAAACATCATATAAAGTATCCTCATCAATTGTAAAATCACCACATGTCATCCAACGCTTGGTACGCCATCCTCTATATCAAACTTATGACGCAATACATAAGAATCACTGCCGTGTATAGCAAGTGTTTCATCTTGGCATCAATGGCAAACAGGTATCGATGTCTATTGACAAAATTTTCTCCTATCGGTGACTTCTGTCACTAATTTTCTTCTTTTTTTGCAAAATTCTTCTCCGTCTTCATCTCTATCTATGCCTTCCGTAGTCTGTATAGGAAACGTTTGTTTCAAATGCATCGAAAGTTATTTTGTGGCCACCCTATACTTCTATTTGCGGTAGGGTGCTAACATTTAGATGCCATCATTAATGACGTTCGCTTAAAATTGTGGCTGTAATGTACAGGTGTAGTGTATTAGTCTTGTGAGCGTTGTATCTGATATATATTTTTACTTTGGTCAAATTGTCCATCATTCGAAATCAACTATAATATACAATTGTTAAATATTTTAATGATATAATACTTTTTACCGTTAACAAGCTCACATACGCTACTATTTGTTACAGGGGAAAGCTTGTGCTGCTTTGAATTTTTTCTGTGTTTCTTTAGAAAGCTTTCATGTTTCTTATTCATATTTCAGTAATTCTGTCTATAAAATTATATTAATCATGGCTCATAAAACCTTAGTTTTATACACGAATCTTCAAATAAACTTCTGAACCCTTATTATCCATAACCCTAATAACTAGTTTGTGTTCTTAATGCTGTCCTTCCATTATGCGTTGTAAACTTTTGATAAAGAAACGGAACTCTTATAAAAATGAAGTTACGGCGAGCATTTGCAAAAATGTTACACAGTTATTTCTTCTTAATAATAATTATTGTTTACACTTTAGGGTGGAAGTCTAACCAGAAGCAGAGTATGAATTAATCGAAAGTAGGAGAAAATTCCTAAAACTATTCCGTAACTCTTTCTATTATACATAAGGAGGAAGGTACAAACACCCATATGCAATATTTGCTGAAGTTCATTATAAATTGTGGTTGCAAACAGTGTAGCAGCCCCTCGTGTCTCTATGATGAGCACAAAACTTTCTGATTAACTCGAAAGGAATAGAAATTAATACAAAATTAATTTTATCTGTATTTTTTGCGTCAAATACCCTTATATGCACCGTTGTACGTATAAGTGGTACTTGAGACGCTCCGATAGTACAGTCAGTGAGGTGTACATATAAGTGGTACATGAAGCGCAGCTATAAATCCGTCAGTTTTCTGTTCATTTAAATGTTATTAGAAACGAACCGATCATTCCGTCGGTGGGTTGTAAGTAAAAATGGTACTAAAAGCACACCCATAGATCCCTCAGTGGGCTGTACTTTTAAGCGGTACTTGAAGATAGTGGGTACGTAAACATGGTTCGTGATACACCGCCGTTCCGTAACTGGGTTGTACGGATAGGCGGTACTGGAAGCCCAACAATAGTTCACTCGATATGTTGTACGTATAGATGGTACTTGTGATCCCCCAAAATTAACGTCGTTGGTGGGTTGTAGGTATAAGTGATACTTGAAACGCTCTGAATATTCCTCCGCTGGGTTGTACTTATAAGTAATACTGGAAATGCATCGATAGTTCCGTCAGTGGGCTGTATGTATAAGTGGTACGTAAGACGCACTGATCGTCCCGTCCCAGGGTTGTATGTATAATTGGTACTTGAGATGCTCTGAACATTCCATCTCTGTATTGTACAGATACGTACTAGAGCAAGCCGTACTAGAGCATACCGATTGTCCCGTCGTTAGGTTGTACATATAAGTGGTACAGGAAGCCCACTGACAGTCCCATTTGTTGGCTGCTACTTATAAGTGGTACTTGAGATATATCCATTGTCCCGTCGTTGGACTGTATGTCTAAGTTGCATTTGAGACGCTCTGATCGATCCATTGATAGGTTGTATATATAGATGGTACTTTAGATGAATCAATAATCAATTCGTCTGTGGGTTGTACGTATAAGTGATACCTGAAAACCCCCTGGTATATAACAAAAAAATATCCAATCAAATAAATAGATTTCATTTCTTGTGACTTTCCTTTCACACCGGGAGAAAGAGAGGATCCTCCCATCTTTAAAAGACCTGCGGCTCAGATTAAAGGAGGATTTTAAGGTAGTGCAAATGGACCCTCAGAAAAGAAGGAGCATTTCCTTTTAAAGTAAGCATTGAATTCGGCCGAAAATCCACTACATTTCGTACGATGTGAAGGATCATTGGACGTAATCCCCCAGAGATTGCAAAGAGAAGTCCCTTTCAGAGCAGTTTAGTTCACTGAGCAAGAAAATGCTTTCAAAGAGAACATATTTTTCTCCGGGAAAAGCATGTTGGCAGAAAAAAAAACGATTCTAAAGGAAATTTTTGTTTAACTGAAAAAAATAATAGCAAAAAAGATTTGTAAATGTTTGGACAAAATCTGAGGTCAGCTTAAATCTAAGGTCTGGAAAGTTTTAAAGGATTATAATTCCTTTCTTTTTTTTTCCCCAATAGTAATACTTTTTGTTTGTCCAAAATAAAAATAGTAGTTTAGAAAAAAAGTTTATTCAATTTACTTTTTTTGAGTTAGTGAAGAGAATGGGGAAAAAAATTCTGTCTATTAAAACGTCTGAAAAATCTACGAAAGAGCCTTTGTGTTTTAATAGAATTCTCAGGCGCATTTTACAATTGAATTACGAATTAATTATTCAAAGCTTGAAAAAAACATCAAAGGAAATCAGTTAGGTACTTGTTTTTTGAGTCAATTAATTTTTTGCCAGAGTTCAAATTATTATTTGATAATTTTTAATAAATATTTAAATCACATTATAAATTCATGGGGAAAAAATACAAATTTTACTTTAGTATCCTTAAGTTTAAGAAATGCAATCTGTATTAATATCCTCCAAAGTAGAATAAATTACATTTTAGCTGTTACGATTTGTTTTTCTTTGCATAAAATAAAACAATTAAAATCCAAACGAAGCGTAAAACAATAAAAAAGCTTTTTCTCTTGTATGTTATGAAAAAAAAGAGAAAAAAATTTCCAATCGTAAATTTGCTTTTATAAAAAAAAAAATAAAGGGATAAATTAAAATTTCAAAATTAATTTCTTTAACAAACAAATAAGAAGCAATTTTAAATAAATTAGAATAAATAAATTCTGAATTTATGAAACTCGTCATAAAGTAGTAATTTTTTCTCGCAGTATCAGTATCTCAATGTAAAGTGAAGCCACAACTATTTTTCAGTCAAAAATAATATTCTCGCGAATGAAATGAATGTATTTCTCCGTTAATGTATGTATTTATCTATATAATACATTTTCTTTAATTTCTGCAATGTTTTTTGTGTGTGTGTGATCTTTAAATTACCAAAATTTCTATGTGATGGTGAAGAGAAAAAACATGAAATGCCATGATAGGTATATTATTTATATTAATATCATTTAGGGCCCCCTTTTTCTTCTCCGGTGTCAGACCACTGATAAAAGGCAGAAATTTAGTAGATACAAAGTTATCCAGGGTGCAACATAGGAAGCTCCACCCACGTTCTGGCATTACGATTCCAATACAACAATGTTACCAGTGAGCACTCATGCAAATACGGGGTGATTATCTGTAAACTCTTTTCATATGTGACGTTGTTTTACCTTAAATCGTATATTTTGTGAGGCTTTGTTGCAACGTAAGCCGGGTTCTTCTGGTTATAATTAAATAATAATTCGAAACCAAGTAACTATGAAATCAACTATAATAACAACTATATTTTATAATCGACTATAATCAACTTATAATTTAGAATTCTTAAATATTTTAATGAAATAATAACTTTTATCGTTAACATGCACACTTAAGCTACTATTTGTTATAGGTGACATTGAATTTCTTTGAATTATTTCTGTGTTTCTTTACAAAGCTTTCACGTTCATGTTTCCGTAATTCTATTTATAAAATTATATTAATCATAGCTCATGAAACCTTAATTTTCTACCCAAATCTCCAAAGAAACTTCTGGACCCTCATTATCCATAACCCTAATAACTAGTTTGTGTTTATACTGTGCTTCTACTATGCGATGTAAACTTTTGGTAAAGAAACTCAAATCTTATAAAAATTAAGTTAGGACGAACATTAGCAAAAATTGTTACACAGTTCTTTCCGCTTAATAATAATTATTGTTACCACTTTATGGTGGAGTTTAACCAGAAGCAGAGTATAAATTAATCGAAAGTAGGAGAAACTTCCTAAAAGTTTTTACAACGCAAATATCGGGTAATTACTGACATAAAGAAGTAATATTAATGAGTACCATTTTACGCTACAATTATGTTTTTTTTTATTTTAATGAATTGTTATGATGAAAGTATAATACTTCATGCTTTAATTATATCGGAAGTTTATGTGCAGCTATTTTTTATTTATTAAGTTTATGTGCATTTATTTTTAACTCTTATATTTTGAGTTGTAATATTCTGTCGGGGAAACTTAAATAGTTGTGAATATATTTTTAAAAAATACTTTGCTTAAACGTATTTTTATGGGGACTTCGTACTCTGTAATCATTTTTAAACATTTTAGAAATAAAATAAATGTTTCCAAGGAAAGGTTTTCCGAACACTTATACAGTGGTAACGTGGCAAAAATAAAGATTCATGTTTGAATCCACTTGTAGCGTCCGTTGCAGTTACTGCTTTCAGACACGACAAGAATAGATTTTGATTATGAGTTAATGTGTCTAAGCTGGGGCGGATAGGATTATTTCTTAGGTAAAGAACTACTTCTATTGAACATGAAGGAGAGGGTGTAAATACTCAAATGCAATACTTGTGGAAGTTTATTATAAATCGTGGTGTCAAATAGTGTAACAGGCTGATCTTCTGAGGACACATTGCTTTCTGACTAACGCGAAAGGAATACAAATTAACACGAAATTAATTTTGTCCATATTTTTTGGATCAAATACCCTTTTGTGCACCTGTGAGTTGTATGTATAGTAGTACTTAAGACATACCGATAGTACCGTAAGTGCACTGTACGTATTAGTGATACATGAAACACGGCGATCGTCCCGTTAGTGGGTTGTACTTATAAGCGGTACTTGAACGGCACCAATCATTTTATCAGTAGTTCTTAAGTGGTACCTGAGAGACATAGATAGACCCGTCAGTGGGTTGTACGTATAAATGGTATTTGTGACACCCAGCCCAGTCGTAGGTCTGCACATATATGAGGTTCTTGAATCGCAATGATAGTCCTATCAGTGGGCTGTACGTATAAGTGGTACTTGATAAGCACTCAACATTCCGTCGGTGGGTAGTACGAATTAGTGGTACTTGAAGAATCCACAGTTCTTTCGTTATGATGTACATATAGTTGATACACGAGATCCATTGAAAGTCCCGTCGTCGGTGGGTTGTATGTATAAATGGTACTCGAATCGCATCGATCGTTCTATCAGAGGGCGGCCTGGTGTCCAAGTGGCTAGCGCTCTGGCGGTATCACAGGCTTCAGGTTTGAATCTGGCGGTGGCATAGAAGTTAGAGTGTTCGGAATACACGTTAAACTGTAGGTCCCAGTCTGTTTAGATTAAATTGTGCACAAGATGACCGTAGAGCGATAAACCAAATAAAACCAAATCCCATCAGTGGCTTGTACTTATAAGTGGTACTGGAAGCGCATCAGTCGTCCATTTGATGAGTTGCACGTACAAGTGGTACACGGGATCATCTATCGCTGGGTTGTATGAATCGGTGTTAATTAAGATCCACCTAACGTCTCCTCAACGGGTTGTACATATAGGTGGTACTTGAATACACCGATAATCCCTTCGGCAGTGGGTTATACATATAAGGTTTACTTCTGTTACACTGGTATATAACAACAAAAACATCGCATCAAACACATAGATTTCATTTCTTGTGACTTTCCTTTTACATCGTGAGAAAGAGAGGATCCCCCATCTTTATAAGATCTGCGGCTCAGGGTAAAAGAGGATTTTAAGGTAGTACAAATGGAACCTTAGAAAAGAGGGATCATTTCTTTTAAAGGAAGCATTGAATTCGCCGAAAATCCACTACCTTTTAAACGACGTGAAGGATCATTGGACATAATCCCCCAGAGATTGCAAGAGAAGTCTCTTTCGAAGCAGTTTAGTTCACCGAGCAAGAAAATGCTTTCAAAGAGAACATATTTTTCTCCAGGAAAAGCATGTTGGCAGAAAAAAAAACGATTCGAAAGGAAATGTTTGTTTAACTCAAAAAAAATAATAGCATTAATAATAGCAAAAAAGATTTGTAAATGTTTGGACAAAATCTGAGGTCAGTTTAAATCTAATGTCTGGAAAGTTTCAAAGGATTTTAATTCCTTTCTTTTTTCCCCTAATAATTCCATTTTTTTTTTATTTGTCAGAAATAAAAATAGTAGAAAGAAAATATTTGTCGAGAAGAAAGTTTATTCGATTTACTTTTGTTTATGATATAGTGAAGAAAATGAAAAAAAAAATTCTGTTTATTAAAAGTTTGGTAGTTCTACTAAAGAATAAAAGAGTTTTGTATTTTAATAGATTACTGAGACATATTTTACAATTAAATTACGAATTAATTAATCAAAGTTTGAAGTATGCATCAAAATAAAATCAGTTAGATACTTGTTTTTTGAAACATTTCATTTTTTACCAGATTTAAATTTATTAGTTGACATTTTTTAATAAATATTTAAGTCATATTAAATATTTTTGAAAAAAAATAAATACAAATATTACTCGGGTATCCATAAGTTTCAGAAATGCAGTCTGTATTTACAGATATCTTTCATTGTTGCTTAACCTGTATTTCAGCTACGATTTATCTTTCTTTGCATAAAATAGAACAATCAAAACGAAACGTTGTTGTTGTTTCTTATCCCACTTGGCTGGCCAAGCCCACAAGCCCATATGGACTCATGATTGAAGGGGAAGGAAGCAGCTTCTGTTGTGATGGAGCACCCGTAGGTAGAAGCCTGACTTTTGCTCCGTGACGCTCTTACAGTCATAGAAGACCGGGACCTACGGCTTAAAGTGGATTCCGAACCACTACAAACATCCATGGCACCGCCGGGATTCGAACCCGAAACCTGTGGCACCGAGCGCCAGAGCGCTAGACACTCGGCCATTCAGGTCCCAAATTTGCCAACGGCACGCAGTGTTCCCAGGTGGTCACCCACCCAAGTGCTGACCGCGCCCAATGATGCTTAACTTCGGTGATCTAACGAGAACCGGTATATTCGGCATGGTACGGCCGTTGGCAAAACGAAACGTAAAAGAATAAGTAAGATTCTTCTATTGTACATTACGAAAACAAAAATTTCAAAGGTGATTCATACATTTTAAATAAAGCTTTAAATTAAAATTTAAAAAAGTAATTCATTTAACAAGTAATAAGAAATTTTTTTAAAGAAATAAGAAAATGAAATAAGTTAAGAATTTATGAAATTCGTCCTAAATTCAAAAATTTTTTTCGCAGTGTCAGTATCTCAATGTAAAGTGGAGCCACAGATATTTTCAGTCCAAAAAAATTTTCTCGCGAATTTTATGAGTATCTTTCACCGTTATTGTATGTATTTATCTGTATAATAAATTTTATTTTATTTCTGCGATGCATTTTTTATATGATCTTTAAATTACCAAAATTTCTATGTAATGGTGAAGAGGAAAAACATGAAATGTCGTGATAGATATATTATTTTCATTAATATCATTTTGGACCCACTTTTTTCTTCTCCAGTGTGAGACCACTGATAAAAGGCAGAAATGTAATAGAATCAAAGTTATCCAGGGTCCAATATAGGAAGCTCCATGCACATTCCGCCATTACAATGCCAATACAACAATGTTACCAATGAGCACCCATGTATTTAGCAAGCACGGGGTGATTTTCTGAAAACTCTTTTTTTTGAACAAGGGTATTTGTTAAGCAGCGTTTACATTCTCTCACCTTAAATCGTATATTTTGTGGGGTTTTGTTACAATGTAAGCCGAGCTCTGCTAGTTATAATTAAATATTAAACGACTATATTTGTTAATCGACTATAATCAACTCATAATGTACAATTCCTAAATATTTTATTGAAATAATACATTTTATCGTTAACATGCTCACTTTAGCTACTACGTGTTACAGGTGAAAGATTGCGTTTCTTTGAATTTTTTCTGTGTTTCTATACAAAGCTTTCATGTTCATGTTTCCGTAATTCTATTTATAAAATTATATTAATCATAGCTCATAAAACCTTAATTTTCTACCCAAATCTCCAAAGAAACTTCTGGACCCTCCTTATCCATAACCCTAATAACTAGTTTGTGTTCTTTATGATGTGCTTCCATTATGCGATGTAAACTTTTTGTAAAGAAATTGAAATCGTATAAAAATTAAGTTAGGGCGAGCATTAGCAAAAATGTTACACTGTTCTTTCGGCTTAATAATAATTATTGTTTACACTTTATGATGGAAGTCTAACCAGAAGCAGAATATAAATTTATCGAAAGTAGGAGAAACTTCCTAAAAGTTTTTAAGCCACTATTTCGGGTAATTGCTGACATAAAGACATAATATTAATGGGCCCCATTTTAAACTACAATTATGTTTTTTTTTAATGAATTATTATGATGGAAGTATAATACTTCGTACTTTAATTATATCGCCAGTTTAAGTTCAGTTATTTTTTTACTCTTATATTTTTAGTTGTAACATTCTGTTGGGGAAACTTAAATAGTTGTGAATATTTTTTAAAAAAAATACTTTTAAGAAAATTATTTTTTAAGAGACTTAGTACTCTGTAATCGTTTTGAAACATTTTAGCATTAAAGTATCGAGTTTGTATGTACTTCAATTTAATGTATAAAGAAAGAATACATTTCAAAAAAGAAATATTTCTATGGAAAGGCTTTCCAAACTCTTGGCTCAGTAGTAACGTGGCAAGAAGAAAGATTCACATTTGAATCGTCTTGTACAGTCCGTAACAGTTACTGCGTTCAGACACGATGAGACTCGGTATGAGTTATTTTGTCTAAGCATTGATGAGGACGATTATTCCTTAAGCAAAACATTCCTTCTATTGGACATGAGGAAGAAAGTATAAACACCCACATGCAGTATTTGGGAAAGTTCGTTATAAATTGTTATGGCAAACAGTGTAGCAGCCTCTCGTGCTCTTATTGGGGCCTCATTCCTTTCTCATTAAAGCGAAAGCTCATACAAATTAATACGAAATAAGTTTGTCAGTATTTTTTGACAAATACCCTTATGTACATCAGTGGGTTGCACGTATAAGTGATACTGCAGATGCACTGACCGTCAGTGGGTTGCATGTATTATCGACCGCCACGTCAGTGGGCTGTACATAAAAGTGGTACTGGAAGCTCACCAATTGTCCCGTCCGTGGGATGTACGTATAAGTGGTTTTTGAGATGCACCGGTTTTGCCGTCGGTGGGCTGTATAGATAAGTAGTACTGGAAGCACACCGATAGTTCTTTCGATATGTTGTACATATAGTTGATATTTGAGATCGACTGAAAGTCTCTTCGTCGGTGGGCTGTATGTATAAGTGGTATCCGAGACACAACGATCGTCTCGTCATTGGGTTGCACATATAAGTGGTACTGGATGCGCACCTATTGATCCTTCTGTGGATTGTGTGTATAAGTGGTAGGTGAGAACACCGAACTTTTCGTCTTTTTCCTGTATGTATAAGTGGTAGTTGAGAAGCATTGATCGTCCTGTGTGTGGGTTATACATATAGGTGATACTAGTAATGCACCGATAGTCATGTAGTCATGTCATAGTGGGTTGTAAATATCAGTGGTACATGAGACCCCCCTCGATATATAACAACCAAAAATATTCCATGCAATACATAGATTTCATTTCTTGTGACTTTCCTTTTACATCGTGAGAAAGAGAGGATCCCCCATCTTTATAAGATCTGCGGCTCAGGGTAAAAGAGGATTTTAAGGTAGTACAAATGGAACCTTAGAAAAGAGGGATCATTTCTTTTAAAGGAAGCATTGAATTCGGCCGAATATCCACTACCTTTTCCACGACGTGAAGGATCATTGGACGTAATCCCCCAGAGATTGCAAAGAGAAGTCTCTTTCGAAGCAGTTTAGTTCACCGAGCTAGAAAATGCTTTCAAAGAGAACATATTTTTCTCCAGGAAAAGCATGTTGGCAGAAAAAAAAAACTATTCGAAAGGAAATGTTTGTTTAACTCAAAAAAAAATAATAGCATTAATAAAAGCAAAAAAGATTTGTAAATGTTTGGACAAAATCTGAGGTCAGCTTAAATCTAATGTCTGGAAAGTTTCAAAGGATTTTAATTCCTTTCTTTTTTCCCCTAATAATTCCGTTTTTTTTTTATTTGTCAGAAATAAAAATAGTAGAAAGAAAATATTTGCTGAGAAAAAAAGTTTATTCAATTTACTTTTTGTTTTCGAGATAGTGAGGAGAATGCAAAAAAGAAAAATAATAATATCTTTCAACGACAATGTATGTATTTATTTTTATATCTTTTTTTATTTGTATTTTTATATGATCTTTAAATTACCAATATTTCTTGCGATGGTAAAGAGAAAAAACATGTTATAATTCATATTCATTTTTTCTATTAATAATTGTTAGACCCACTTTTTTTCTTCTCCAGTGGGAGGCCTCTAATAAACGACGGAAATGTAGTAGATTCAAAGTTATCCAGGGTGCAGCACAGGACTCTTCCGCCCTCCCCCCCTTTCGGCATTACAATTTCAATACAACAATTTTATCCATGAATATCCATGTATTTAGCAAAACTGGGTTGATTATCGTTTCTTGAACAAACGCATTTGTTAAGCAGTGTTCACATACAAATGTGACGGATTTTAAAGTGACTCTTAAATCGTGTAATTCATGGGCAAGGTTTAAAACCCGCACACACTGGTACACGTGTGTTTGTTATATGCATGTAATGGAGAAATATGACCAAGTGTGTTATGTTTCATTTCTATGCATGTGTTCACGATAAACACCATCACACTAATTAGCAGGTTCTCAATTGCAGCAATCACAGTAAATACAGTCAATATGGATTAATGAAACCTAATCGTTGTGGTTGCCCTCATCAAGTTTTTTAACACGATAGCCGTTGAATCGAGCGTATTGTTAAAATTTCTTGACAAAGCACCAGCCTCTAACTCATGCAGATAGAAATATAAGCGCAAACTATGATCAGGACATTTCCTCGCCAAAAAATCTACTTTTGTCGCATAATTTTAAGGAAAAAAAAGAATGAATAATTCCTCAAATAAGAAAATGGCCCCTTGCTTCAGCATCCGGCTTACAAAATTAAGTAAGGTATACAATACTTAGACAAATAGGAACCGCATGGCAACGATGGGCTCGGTAGATGGCATTTCACGGACGTGCGAGTTCCGAATGTTTACTGGACACTTTATTTCCCACACTGATGTTGTGATGATGGGATAGCTGATCGTACGAATGCAAAATTGGTTGCTATTCATCGGGCCTGTGGAGTGAAATAGACAAGCCACGAGCGCAATGATAACCGAGCCTTAGGTTATACTTCCAGCCATTGCCACTTTAGACACTTGCACCAATGGTTATCTGAAAGTGTTCTTTCTAGAGCACTGGACTCCTTTCTACTTGGAAAACAGACCATGTTACCGAGATGCAGGAAAATACAAGTTCTAGTACGCGAGATGTAATGCTTCATGGGGCTTACACTACGTGACCTGTACTGTATGAAGTCCCTAGTTCAACTTTTGGATCATGTTACTTTTGTTTGTGTACATCGATTTTATTTCGATTGGCGTTGATGTAAATAATCCCATATTCATTTACATGATGCCCCTTCATTGCTGGTGTTTTTTGTACTATCGCATCAGGAATGCCTGCGCTGTTGTTTATGGTCAGTGTTGGAGTACGATATCCATCCTAGAAATTTGTAAACGTGGTGCCTAGACAATCTAAATATTTCACAGCTTGTTATTATGGCTTTAACAACAAAAACAACACATGTGCATTAACATATATATATACGCATATAGATATATACATCTTCATCATTGTCTCAACAGCCCCATACGGTTTAAAGTGGATTTCGAGCCACTACAAGCATATATGGCATCCCCAGGACTCGAACCCGAAATTTGTGGCACCGAGCGCCAGACGGTATCTGTCTACCCATACGTAAAAAGGATCAATTCGCATGTACTCGTAAACCGAGTTATGTAATACCCGAGTTTAATCTGAGAAATGTCTCTCAGGATTCTAAACAATCTTGGGTTCAAATAATTACTAAACTATTTTCCCTTCACCCCACTCGAAAAAAAAATTGAGCATCTTCTATGCATTCCCTTTTCTGAAAATTTGGTATAAAATTCGCATCCATTACTGTATCTGAATTACAAAACCGAACCCTGTTGGAAAAATGGAAATTTATCGAGGTACGATTCTTGCCCTTATCGTTAAAAAAAAGCATTCCTTCAACTTGGATAATGGATGTGAAAAATAGTTTCTGTTTTACTTCGAAATTGATGCACCCACAGAGAAAGATTCTACGAGGGATTCTCGTGTTTCCTCATCGCTCCATAATCCATCTTGCGGGTCAAGACGCCCATTTCATGTTTACAGGTTCTTCGAAACAGGGAATCTTATTAGAAAAACTGAAACGAATATGTTTTTAATCGAAAAAAAGACTCTTAATATGGTGATTATTTCTTCATCCTTTTGTTATTCTGAAAGATGTGTTATCGGTTGAGATAATTTTTTTTTGTTCCAATGCAGCTGGCATACAGACATGGACGTCTTGGATGCCTTAAGGCAAGCGCTGCACAGACGTACTCACTTTGCATTACCCAGGGGGCGCGTGTAACTTGAAGATACGGACGCGGAGTAACAATGCCCCCGCAACGCTCTACGATCCTATTAGGACCGGGACCTACGGTTTAAAGTGGATTTCGAACCACTACAAACATCCATGGCACCGCCGGGGCTCGAACCCGAAATCTGTGGTACCGAGCGCCAGAGCGCTAGCCACTCGGCCATTCAGGCCCCTGGTTGAGATAATAATAGATTAAACGATGCCATCGTTAGTTAACGACATGAATTTAACGAATTGCAAAATGCTATTCACAAAATATTCATTTTTATTCTATCAGCTATTCAAAAGAAAGGAAAACATCTGGTTTAAAGGAGGAAAGTGATGAATTGAGTATTTGTTAGGGGTGCTAGTTTGACCAAGAGTTCTCAAACTTTTTTAAGTCAAGGCGGTTTTAAAAACGTACAATTAATTGTAGGCACACTACATACAAATTTCTGACAAATATACATCGCTACTAACGCCTTATACTTTTATATCCAGATGGCCAACTCCAATCACAACTGCTTACAGACGGTAGAATCTCAGAAACTGCAAGGGGAATTTTTTTAACATTGAAAATCACATAGACTCTAGCTCTCCCATTGACAAATCATGCAAATTACAGCTGCTAGTTCCTCGGAAATCTGTTTGGCGCATTATTGCTGTTTTGGCAATTTTTTATGTGCAGGTAGATAAAAAAAAGCAGCAATCAGAAGGGTTAGTTTTTTTGTAATAAAATCTGTCTTTGAACCGGAAAAATTGACATGAAAAAGAGTAATATTTATTTTTATATCTATACAAATATTACTCTGGATTACGAATAGTGCAGCAGTGCACCCATTGAGAATCCTTCAGCCAGACATACAGGGGGTTATCAAAATAATGGAAACACCATAAAATTATAAAGAATTCTGTATTAGTAGGGTGTAGGACCACCTTTGGCAAGTAATACAGCTAACAATCGATGCATACAAGTGCTGAATAGTGTTTAGAATAATATTGTACCATTCTTCATGGAGGTATTGGGGAAGTTCTGGGAGAGAGTTCGGTGGAGGATATCGATTCTGTATTGAACGCTCTAAAATAGACCATAACGGTTCAATGATATTGAGGTTGGGTGACTGTGCGGGCCAAGGTAGATGTTGAACTTCATCCTAGTGTTCATCAAACAATGATTGGGCAAGTCCCACTGCATGGATGGATGCATTATCATTCTAGAAAATTCCATCTCCGGCAGGAAACAAAGTTTGCATCATAGGATGGACATGGTCAGCTAAATTTTCTCTATTCTTCTCCCCAATGATCCTTCCTTTCAGGGTTACGATTGGTCCAGCAGAACACCACGACACGGCTGGAAGAAGACAATCACGATCATACGCATGTGCAGATGTCCTCCAAACGTACACACGTCATGTTGTACGGAAAATGTGATTGGACGATTCGTCAGACCATATTACTTTCTTCCACTTATCAATCCCTCAGGTTTTGTGAGTGTGCACCACTGTAGGCGACGTTTGGTATTAACATCTGTTACAAGTGGCTGCAGCTGTGGTGTAAATGTTCTGTTTATGAAGGTGCCTTCTAACTGTAATGATTGACACTGGAGAATCCAGATGCTGATTGAGGTCTGCGATCACTTTTGCTGCAGTTGTTCGCTTTTGAGAGATCACAATCCGCTTCAATACCCGTCGGTCTCTTTCACTGAGCTTCTTTTTTTCGTCCACTCTTTTACTTTGCCGAACTTGTCGTGCCACGCTGTGTGTATGCTATCATGACTTTAGACACCGTACCTCCAGAAACGCCTAGAAGTTGGGATGTTTCCGTTACACTTGCTCCAACTAGACGGGATTCCATAATTTGGCCTCTTTGGTCCGACATTTGACGTGTTTGAAATAAATCCAAGACTTACAGAACTTCAATAAAGTTACCACATACTACCAGGATATATATTTTTTTATTTAAAACAACTGGTATCTATTATTATATTTTAATGCCTACGAAGAGCATTCAAAAATGTCACTTTTATACACAGGTGTTTCAATTATTTTGATAAAACCCTGTATGTGTAAAACTTACAAAAAACATTAGATGTAAACAATTTCACACTAAATGTTAATTTTTCATTTCATTTTATGCATTTTAAATTTTTTAATTATTAAAAATAATTTTACTGTGATTAAAACCCGAAATTATTTTTCTCCTCTACTGTGCTCGTGTGCTTGCCAATTTTCTATGCGATAGCTGCTCGGACAATACTTCTTGTTGATGTTTCAATGAAACGCCTTCAATCGTAGAAAAACCAATTAACCTTGTGGAGAGCTCCTTGATTTCAGAACTTGAGGGATCAGGTTCGATACCCGACATACGAAGTTGAATCAAATGTTCCTTGGTCTACACCTTGGAATGGTGAACTACACTCATGTCCATAAATTAAGGATAACGAAGTTCAGGCAAAGACAGAGACAGAAGCAAAACAAATTTGACTTATTTGTAAAGTCTATTTATTAAACAAAAGGTAAAGAGCATGGGGAATATTACACCACACATCAAGCAATCCCCTCCGAAGTTCCGGTTGACAGGTGGGAGGGGGTTGACGGGCTGCAATTCGACGGCCAAGCATATCCCACACATGCTGGCCAATCCATACGGGTGATATCCTCCAATTCAAGGCATTCGTCTACAATGTTTGCACGGTGAGGACGGGCGTTGTCATCCATAAACAGAAATTCGGCACCCATGGCGCCCCGAAACAAACGTACATGTTGTTCCAGAATGACCTCCCGATCGATGTGGCCTGTCATCGTTACACTCTGAACATGCAGGTCAGTTCTGGAAGCAAGAATAATTCCTCCCCAAACGAGCCATCCTGCACCACCGTAACGGTGTCGTTCAATGGTGTTCTCTTGGTGGCACTCTCCATATGAAAGTCCGGCTAGAATCAGACTGCAAACTAAACTTGGACTCGTCGGAAACATCACACCGGACCACTGTTGCGGTGTCCACAATGCATGCTCTCTAATCGCAAGCGACAGTGAGTTGCGGTAAGTGGAACGGATCTGACAGGCCTACGAGCATATAGACCAATGTGCCCTAAGCGTCTGTACACGGTTTGCCTTGAAACTGTCGTACCGGTAACTGAAGAGATCTGACGAGACAGGTCTGATACTGTGCTCTGTCGGTTTCTTTTGGCAGTAACTGCTAAATACCGGTCCTCATTCGGCGTTGTAACTCGGGGGCGGCCTGTGCTGTAACATCTACTCACATTACCATCATCTTGGAATCGTTGCCAAAGCCTGGAGATGACACTCTGGGCGATTCCAAGTTCCTCGGATACTTCCAGCTGGGTACGTCCACATTCCAGTCGTCCGATAAGTCTACCACGTAAAAAATCATCCAAATGCTTCCTTTGTGCCATAACTATGCGGTTATTGCACTGAAAGGCTTTTAAAGCGGTTGTGAACAATTTTACTTCTTTGCCACCATTTCTTATATACCCCTCTCTTACACTCTCGTTATTGTGACGTACTATCCGCGCCATCTGGTGGTTTCCTGTAATTTGCATATTCTTCTTCAAGATGTGTGTGATAATTCTACAGGTGAAATTTTTATTTTAGAGTTCAATTTCTGTGTGATTCTGAATTATCCTTAATTTATGGACATGAGTTTAAATCCGTTAATGCGAAAGTTCCGGTTAAAGAAATTGATAAAAGAAGCGGGAAGCTTATGAATTTCATTTATTGCTGATATTTTTTCGATTATATTAATCTTGTTGGCATTTTCGTGTATTAAAAAATGCTGTTTTTTGCTCTTTTCCTTAGCTGTTGCTCTTGGGATCATCTCATAAAGTTATGTGTGTGCTTATTCATCTTGCGAGGATCGTCAATATATTTGTATGATTATATAATGAATAACTTCTTTATGATGATTTTAAAATGGAAGATGTTTGAAATTTACAGTGCTTTCCTTAAGTTCAGGAGAAAACAGTGTTAATACGTGCACGTAAATTGTAGGAAGATTCTAGATGAGAAAGGTAAATTACTAGAGAATTTGATCGATAATTCTGTAGACAGAAAAAAATCTTTTGATTGCCCTCTGTAAGGAGCAGTGAACACTCTAATTGTCATACCTATTATTCTATTTCTAATTTTGAAGGGAAAAATTTAAATATAATGTAGCAGAATTACCGTGCATTTCCCTTGGAGGTGCTAAATTTGCTACATACATGCCATACTACTCACGTATGACGTAGGTCAAAGTGCTTTGCGTACCATCATAGATGAACGAAATTAAAAATATTAGTATATGTAATGTTATTCTTTGAAATAAAATGTATATAAATAACGAAAACAAGACTGTTTAATAATGACAATGTATTCATATGGTCTCAATTATATTTGCTGTACATCCCTTTAAAGAAATGTATTATCAGTTACACATTATTATTCATGATCAGCAATTAATATTTACCCATCCTGGATTGATTTACTGGTGCCATTTGGCTCGCGTCACGTGTGTTATTTTAGACATTCTGAATTAGAATACCACATTAATTTCATTTAAAATTCAATCACAAGAATTACTAATTACTTTTATGGTAAATGTACTAATAACAAAATCGCCAAACGTGCTTTAAAAATTACATTAATGTGCAAAATTTGGCAATTTCGAGTAGGCAATGTAAGACTAGTAGTATGTCATGTTATTGTGATAATGTATAATATTGCAGCATATTAATTATAATTGCTTAAATTCTTTAGGGGTAAAAAATGGCATATAATTGTAGAACAGAAAAAAAAGTATATTTATGCAATTTAAAATGTTGGAAACTTGATAAATTTATGTATAATCTTATATATGTTGTAAATAGGCTTTAAAATTTTTACTAGCTTCCAATGAATCTCAATGAGGTTGAAATAAAGGAATTTTAGCAAGCATCTTGAAGAAAACCCTTAAACTTATGAACACCAACATCATTAATAAAACAGCATTAGCAAATAATAATAATAATAACAAAAAGGGAGACAGAAAAAAACATCTTAAGCTGGATACCAAAGATACTAAGATCGCTCATCGCAGAAATGTAGCTTAATTTATAAGCAACATCAAAATTATTGTTATTGTTGATTCTTATCCCACTTGCCCGATAGCAACATCTAGACAAAGTCCATGAATCCGTGAATACTCATAAGTAGAGGAAAGCGCGGGCAGCTTCTGTTGTGATGGAATACTCGTAGGTAGAAGTCTGGCTTGGCTCCATGACACTAAAGAAGGAGAGAAGAGACTTTCGGGAGCACTACAGCTCATTTGCGTATTGTAGGAGGGAAAATCATGGGAAACTCCCACCAAGCAGTCTGACTAATAAGACGTGAGATGCTGAACTTCACAAACGCCATCGAGTCTTCGTTTTTTGAAACAGTGTTTACAACATAACAACCAGTGAATTGAACTTCAGCCTTGATGCTCACTAGCGGCACACGTTGCCACAGAGCCATTAGTCGGTCATTGAAATCGTAGCCAGTGTTAATATGGGTAGTAGAATCAGCTTCGTCAGTCACTAATTTCCAAAGCGTCTTGAATCATCATCAAGCTGCATGGTTGAAGTTTTCCATATGTTCTTCCATATAACACGTAAATGCAGAGAAATTACACCTAATAGTCCCTCTAGTGGGAATGTCTCAGATGGAAGGCACATCGATACTCTTTAAAAAAAATGATATAGCTTCTCCCTAATTAACTAACTCATATGACAACTTCATTCTTTAATAATACAAAATTTTGCATAATCCTTCTTAACAAATTATGTACTGGAACCGAGTCTGACAACGGTGAATGAAATCTTTTGTCTAAAATATTGACACAAAAAAAAAATCGGTAAATTTCCTTTTTATGATCGTTTGTTTACAAAAAAAATTTTTTTTTAATTTATTTTATTCTTAAGCATTTATAAATTTCCGCCTATTCTGTTCTGTAACTCCCAGCTGGAAAATTTAATACTTAACAATTTTTGTTTTTCTATCTTTATTTTATTTATTTATTTGTTTCAAAGCGAAATAACGAACAATAATCTTTTAAAGATTGAATAAATAAGTGCCAGTGGTGGTGTGCATGTTAGATCTTTTACAACCAGCGAGTCTATCTGCGATCCTTTGGGGGTTGTTTTATGAAAGGTTTTTCAATACCGTATTTGCTTTGTTCTTTTTATCCAAGATAAAGGAAACATCGATACAAAAATAAAAGAGGAAAAAAAATATTTATAAAAATACCAACAAATACCATCAAAATACCAACTGAAGCATTCTTTTAATTAACAGGATAAAAGCGGGATATTTTTTTAACTTTTTAGCTATGCATTTTTAGTGGAATACTTATAAATCGGGTTTCATTTGAATATTACCATAATTTGATTAAAAGATCGTATGAATATGCATGTAAACAGGATTCTGCTATTTTTTTTTTGTCAAACATGTACATTTTAACTTTTAAAACTGCAAATTCTATGAAATGAAAATTGTATTATAAAAAAAATAATAATAAATCCCAATTTTAAAAAGTATTCTTGTTTTTTCATAAAGTATTTTTATTAATGTATATAATTTTTCTTACCAGTGATATTCATTTACAATACTTAATTTTTAAAATCTTTAAATGTATTAGACTGGTTAAAGCTTGTATATAAAGCCACAAAGATGTGAATTTTTGTGTCTATTGTGTTTTTAAAATATTATTACGGAACTTAAAATAAAAAAAATAAGTAATGTTTATCATAATTTTTTTAAAAATTAATACGATACTTTAATAAATAAACTAATTAACATAATTGCATAATAATAATTTAATAAATAACTTTACAATTACATAGTATCTTACATTTTTTATGATTTAATGTGGAAACTAAACTATAGTTTCAAATAACAATATATGTATATATATATACATATATTGTTATGAGATTACTTAATCTATCTAGTAAATAAATATATATATTTATAAGATAAATTATGTACAAATTACGGGATTACTTAATCTATACGTTTTTTAAGGATTTAATAAAGAATCAAAATACAAGAATTATGTAATATATATTTTTTTTAAATATAAATATTAGCTAGAGAATTACGTAATCTAAATTTTATTCTTTTTAAAATAGAATAAGTAAACTATAGGGCTTCTTCAAGTGACTTTTTATGTTTATTAAGTTTTAATAAGCCCAAAATATGAAAATATGTAATATATCCTTCAACATTTTAAAATTTAATACGAATTCTAAATTATAGAATTAAAATAATCTGCGGAATTCAATTTTGAAAGCGCAAAATTAAAAAGTTAAAATAGAATTTTCTCATCTATTTTTAAAAAATTATTTTAAAGTATTTATTATTAAAAATTAAAATAATTGCTATTGTAATCGAAACCTCTACGAAATGAAATTTGTGCCCTTAGCATTTAGGCCCATTAGAATTCTATAATTCAATATCTTAATTAATTCTTAATAATTAAAAAATTGAACTATAGAATCCTAATAGGAATTGAATTATCCAATCGTAATAATTTTGTAAACTAGAACAACTATTCTTACTAAAACATTATATATATATATATATATATATATATATATATATATATGTATGTTTATTTACTGCTTTCGATAAATATGCAGTTTATAAAATTCCACGTAAACTTCATCAACATTTACATTTTATTAGTAAACAATATATTAGTGGTGTAAAAGTTAAGCTATTCAAATTCCTTTATCTGCAGTATTAACATTCAAACCATTCATTAAGCTTTTCTCGTCTTCAGATTTATTAAAAAAACGAAGGGACTTGAGAATTGTTCAGCCAAGTTCATTAATAACTACGGGCAATTCCATGCATTAAATTTCCTTAAACAACGTCTTCTTCTATCAACAACTAGAACATAATCCCCGGACAACGTGAAAAACAGATACCCAGAGCGTTAATAATACCGCATCGGATGCACAATAGGTTTTTTTAAAAATGTTTTTTCTTACAACCCGGGTAACTTTTAAAATCTAATTTTATTCAATTGGCTGCTTTTGAAATGAATCTTGTAATTTATTCCCGAGAAAGTTAGTTTTAGAAGACTTAAAACCTTCGTGTAGTATCATGGGATTAAATATGCTACACGAGACTACACTTTGGCAATTTGTCTTTGTTTTTTATTTGTTCATTACGCTTTGAAATTAAAAGATCGTGTATTAGGAGATTTTGACAAATATTTCACTGTTCTCGCAGCTATTCAGTGGAACGAATAACATTAGGTGTAAGTGCGGAAACGATTGAATCGATTAATTGTTAGGGGTGCTAATCACACATATTCAGCGAAATCCAATTTTTCAAAACGACAAATAAAATAATTAATGTAAATTTTTTTTTCATTTATTATATTGCTTATTTTAAAGTTTTCATTATTAAAAATGAAAAATATTGCTATTGTAATTAAAACCCCTCCAAAATTACATTTATCTTCTAATAATAAACTGTTGTGCTTGAATACGTCTGAATTGATGACAACTGGCTGACATTTTTCTACATGGTAGTTGTATGTAGTTGCTAGGAATGCTAATCATACATACGTTGCGGAATCCAATTTTGAAAGCAGAAAAGGAAATAATAATATATAATTTTTTCATCTATCATCTGTTTTACGAATTTTAAATTATTTATTATTAAAAATTAAAATAACTGCTATTGCAATCAAAACCCCTCCGAAATTACATTTATCGCCTATTACACTGCTGTGCTTGAATCCGTCTGAATTGGCCGGCTAACAGTTTTCTAAGTGGCAGTTTAATGCAGTTGCTACTGATGCTAGTCACACATACGAGGCGGAATCCAATTATGAAAAAGCAAAAGTAAATAGTTGATATAGAATTTTTTTTTTTCGTCATTTTTTTTATATTACATATTTTAAAGTATTTATTATTAAAAATTAAAATAACTGCTATTTTAATCGAAACACCTGCGAAATTAAACTTTTAGCCATTTAAGATTTAATAAAAAGAAGTTAACATAGAATTGTTTCGTCTATTTTATATTACATATTTTAAAGTATTTATTAATACAAATTTAAAAAATTGCTGTTAGAATAGAAATTGCTCCGGAATTAAATTTTTACCTTATAAAATTTAATAAAAAAACTCAGCTATAAATTCTAGTATTTATTGAATTATCCAATCGTAATATCTTTATAAACTAGGACAACTATTCTTAATAAATCATAAAAACGTATATTGTATATTAAATAATTATTTATTGCATTCAATATATATATATATATATATGTATATATATGAGTATTATAAAATTGCAATTAAACTTCGTGGACTTTTACAGTTTATAAATTAACAATATATTAATAGTGTGCAAGTTAAGCTAGTTCAAATCCCTTTATCTGCAGCATTAACATCCAAACCCATTCATTAAGCTTTTCCCGTCCTCAGATTTATTGAAAAAACGGAGTGTATTTAAGAATTGTTCAGCCAAGTTCATAAATAACTACAGGCAATTCATGGATTAAATTACAACGTCTTCTTCTATCAACAACTGGAGCATAATCATTGTACAACATGAAAAACAGACAACCAGAGCGTTAATAATACCGCATCTAAGGCACAACAGTTATTATTTTTTTTTTTTTTAATTTTATTTTTACTACTCGGGTAAGTTTTAAAATCTAATTTGATTCAATTGGCTGCTTTTGAAATGAATCCTGTAATTTTTCTGTTTAGAAGAACCTAAAGCCTTGGTGTAGTATCTGGGGATTAAATAAGCTATGCACTTCAATGATTTGTCATTATATTTTTTATTCGCTCATTACGTTTTGTAAGTAAAAGATTGTGCACTAAGAAATTTTAACGCATATTTTGCTGTTCTACCAGCTATTCCGTGAAAAGAGTAACGTTAGATGTAAGTGCGGAAATAGAAAAATTGATTAATTATTAAGGGTGCTAATCCCACATATACAGAGGAATCAGTAATTTTCTTAAAGAGATAAATTATGTAGTTAAGTAAATTATTGTAGATCCCTGTCTAATTAGCCTAAAGTGTGCTCAAAATGACCATAGAGCAATAAACTAAACTAAATCAGGCTAGTTAGATTGAGACGTACAATTTAATGTGGATTCCGAACCACTAAGAAACACCCAGGCCACCGCCAGGATTCGAATCTGATGCCCATGTTATCAAAAGCTTCATCGGTTGCCAATTGGCCCTCAGACCGCATCTTTAGTGATAAATTATTAGAAAATAATTGTATCTTGTGTCATTGTAATTTTTCTTTAATATTGTTGATCAGAAAAAATTATTGACTTTATTCAAAGAGAAAAATTTATTGTAAAATAAAGCATCTCAAATTGTTTTTTAATGAAGGACAGATTTGATACAAAGATGTATTTAGTGTATTCCTCATATTTTCCAATTGCTTCAAGATTATTCAGAAAATGTTTTTTTTCTACAATTTTCTAAATAAAAAAGTAATTGGGAATGAAAAAAAAGTTGAGATTTTTTTTTCTGATTCATCAGTGTATAATATCTTTTATTTATTATTAACTTGCTGCTTACCTGCCTTTCCCTGGGTATTTAATTTCCAGAAGGCGAGTGTGAATATGAGAGAGTTGAGTAACTGTTCTGAATAAAAATTACTAAAGAAATAAAAAGTGTATCAGAGATTAATTAAAATAAAAAGGGAAAAGAAGAGGAAAAATAATATGCAAAAAAATAATAAATAAATAAATGAAACGCAAGATACAAGTATTCACATATAACAAGAATTTACATTTATACGCTTGCTGGGGGCGGGTAAGTTTTATCGTTTTCGTTTGAACTTGAGTTTACATGTTATGTGAGAAAAGGAAGCGTTATTGATTGAATGATTCTTCCTGAAATACTGCTTCCTGTGTTCAATGTTCTTGGATCAATTTATTGTTATTTCTTTTCCGTACTTGATATCTTTAGTTAAGAAGGCTGTAAGTTGTGATTCCAACTAGTAGTTGAGTAGCAGTAGTGATAATTTCCAATTAGTTATGTGAAGTTCTGTTAAATAACTGGGTTCTTGTGATTTGAGATGTTGATTAAGAATTTTCTTGATATATTTTTCGATGAAATCTTTTATTGGGTCTATTTTTAAACCTTGATGTATCGTTGTGCTTCGAATATTTTCTTTTGTATCCAATGGAAAGAAAAAATATCAAACTCTTAAGAGATCAAAATAGAGTGAAACACACACAAGAATAAAAAAGACAAATAGATAAAAAAGTCAATGTCTTATCAGCAAAGTTCTAACGTTCCAATATCTTTTCACCTCAGAGTCCCTACGAGCGGCCGGGCATCCTGCTAATGATGTCTACTACTACACCACATCACTGCTAGTAGTCATCTACTACTAGAGCTGAGTTGCCCCTTTACACTTTGGGAAAGATGTGGGTAAGAAGAAGTCTGATTGGGCTCTGTGCTTCTATACGGTCATATGAGACCAGGACCTATGGCTTAAAGTGGATCCCAAACCACTATAAATATCCAAGGGACAGCCGTGTTTCGAACCCGAAACACGGTTGTATCAAGCGCCAGAGCTTTAGCCACTCAGCCATCAGGTCCCAAACATATTCAAGCTAATGGTGTGTGTCCATGATTTCATCTTTCCCACAGAGGGCAATTTGGGTTATAAAAAATGTCAATAGGTTGCAGATGACTCGCTAAACAGTTACGGCCCACTACAATTCTAAATCCCGAGACATCTTTCATTATGTGTTATTAACATGCCAGGAAGCAACAGAGATGATACGATGAGATTTACTCTGGATGATTTGTAGTAGATGTTTGTTTGTTTTGGCTGTTATGCTCCTCTTTGATGCTGCAGAAGTGCGTATTGGACGAAAAAATAGTTTATTCAGCAGGACATTTTTTGAAAGTGAGAGCTTGGAATTACTGATGAGTGTGAGATTGAGATAACTTTTTTCACAAGTTATTGTTTATGTATTTTACGTGGTTTTTAAAAAATTATGGCGTTCATTACATATTGCATTAGCAAATGTAAAGCCCTCAATAGTGTATTTTGGGTAATGCTTAATCCATTATAGCTCTGTTTCTCTACTGACAAATGAATTCATGTCAATGTCACATAAAAAGAACTAAAATAATTTAATAGATATTATTAATAGTGCATTTTTATCTACATTTTAAATTTTTCATAAAATTCAACAAAAGTGACGTTTATTTAGTTTTAAAGAATTTAATACCCTGCAACTTAGCAAACATATATATTAATATCGAGTTCCGAAATGTAATCCAATATCTTTTTAACTGAAACACATAATTGAGTCAAAAATATTCGTTTAGTATGCAGGATGTGGAAACTTAGCAAAAGAAAGCTTTTATAGCATTTCAATGCAAAACTAAATTTTCCCAACGTTCCAGTCACTTTGCAGGAATTTATGCTTTTCGAAACCTCCCTTACTTTAAGTTGAAAAATAAGACGGGACCATAAAAAATGCTGTATCTGTCTTAAGGTATTCGTTTCTTTTTGTGTACACGGTCTGCTCTGGTGTACATAAGACAGCATTCCCATAAATCCTGGTACACGTGGCGTGACTCTTCTACTGGGATTCAATGGGATTGCAGAGCGAAATTTCCTCCGAAAGAATGCTGGGTTTGCGAAATAAATTCTAAAGAACAGGAGGCAGAAAATGCTGCATTTTGAAAGCCATCCAAATGCTTTGCCGATAAAAATGAATCGGTTCTATAAATCTTTCTTTAAAAAAAAAACAGATAAAAAAAGATAGTCTGGTTTACTTTTCGCTTGAATTCACAATTTAACGAAATCTCTGCATATATTGCTCGTGTTCAGAAAATACTTTTTGAAGCTTTTGTTTATTTCATACAATTGTGGGATGGGGGAGTATGGTCTGGAGGATAGCAAGTTAAATTTCCAATCTAAGGCTGCTGGGTCCGAAATTCACCAAACTATGCCAAATTAAAAGCTTTCGTACCGTTCCAGGAATAGATACAATAAATCTGTAGACCGGAAAGGCTTTTCATTGGGTTCGAGAAGATAATATGAATTCAATGTGTAAGGATCGACAAATCGACATAAAGTGCTATTCATTAAAAAATATTTGAAATGATAAAATAATGCTATGCATTTTTCATGACATACTAATTACATTTTTTTATCAGTTGTTTAGTTAAAAAACTAAATTGACACTTATGAGTTTTTTGGATTGCATGTGTGCGAAAGGAGTTTAAAACTACTTTTTAAAGTTTAATTTCAATGCATCTGTTCTTGTATTCAGTAAAATATATCATTCTTTGTATTACGCTTACATTGTTTAATTATAGATTTAAATGGTCTGGTGCCCTGTTGGCTATCGCTCCAGCCTTTGGTATCTCAAGTTTCAGATTCTAATTATAGCGGTGGCATGGATAATTGTTAGTGGTTTGGAATACACGCTGGAATCCAGTTTGGAATCCAATTAAGCTGTAAATCCCGTTTTAATTAGCATAATGTGTGTAAAAGATGATCGTAGACCGGCAAACCAAAACAAATTTAAGTTTAACATAATTTGAATCCTGATTTTACAGCTTAATTGATTTATATTTTTTAAAATGCGTGATCTATAATTATGAAATTGATCATAAATTAGAAGAAAAAAAAATTTAAGTGTCTGTTAAATGTTATTTAGATGTTTCTTATATATCATTCTATAAGAATAAGTATCTTTCTAGTATTTACAGATTAACGATTAATTTTTTTAATAAAAATATCTTCAACTTTTTGAATTCCTTGCGCACCACGACTCTGTGTTTTTTTTTTTTTTTTTTTTTTTTTTTTTTTTTTTTTTTTTTTTTTTTTTTTTTTTTTTTTTGGTAATATTAATAATTTTCTGTCACATTTTATTATTGCTATTGTTTGTATTTATTTATTTAGAATTATGTATTTTTCGTCTTCCTTATCAATAAAAAAAAATTTTTCCTATAAAAAATTTTAATTGTAACTTTACTTCAATTTTTATATTTTTTTTTTCAAAAGAGTATCCATGGCAACATATATATATGCCACGTTTTTAAACTTTATAGTAGAACGCCAAACCAAATACAATTTTAACTCTATGAATTTATTTTTAATCGCTAAGAGTTTAAAAAGGAATAAGTTTAATTTCTGTTGTCCTTCTTGCATGCTAACCGAGATTCTTCAAATCGATGCCTGTTCATTTGCACTTCGCTGTCAAGAGATCCTGGCAGGTTGCTGTATTATGGATTTCTTCAAAGATTTAGAATTCCATGGTAAAATACCTGATGGACAAATATGAGTTGCACCTGGAAAAAGATCGACCTATTTGGACACTATCCGATGCAGTTTATGTAACAAAAAATATGATGAAAAATTTCGCCAAAAGGTCTTTCTAAAGCCTTTTTAAGGAGCATTTAAAGACGATTGATCTGAGATAGATCAAATAACGTCCATTCATCAAGCTTTCTGACCAGGGGTAAGTACATTAAATTTGTTCCATATGATTCGTTTTTTGCCCTTCTAAACTTTGAATGTTATTAATTTGTAATCCATTAAAAATGCACAGCTCTTTTTTGTGTTTCTTCAAATTCTGTTTCGCTGTTGTTACGATTTTATTTCGGTTAGAAACTCGAGTTGTATTTTGGCACAAAGTTGGCTACCAGACAAATCTCCAAAAAAAAATCCTTGCCCAAGGTTATAAAGATGTCATTAGTTTCTAATTCCTTCATTATCTGATAATAATGCAATTATTCACGGTAATTGTTTCACCAGTGATGGAATTTGAGAATTTTAAGCAAATATTATTTTGAGTTAGATCTTCAGTAAATAATTAATTCTAAATTAATTTTATTTTGTTTTTGATCTTAATTATATTAAGGTAAGTAAGTAATTCATTGTATTATGAACATGCGGAACAGAATATTCTGTAAAATATGTCGTTTTATATTTATTTTAAAATACTTGAAATGTATCTAATTACTGTGGAAGAATTAAGATAATAAATACTATAACACTTTTAATGGAGTTTGATATATTTTCTTTCTTTTTGATCACTTATTATGAATAATTGGCTAGTTCGGATCCTATTTTAGTTTCTCGTTTCGCTATGTCATCAAATAAACGAGGATTTACAAAGTATGATAAGATGTTTTTAAAAGTTTGGACAATATTGGAAATTTTTTTTTAATTTTTTGCCAAACTGGTTTATTATTCGTATAGCATCAAAATTTGTGTTTTCCCCGGAGTCAATTGGCTGTTAAAATAATGAGCTTGAATTATTAATTTTTTTTTCAATTTTTGAAAGTCTTGATCTTTTTTGAAAATTAAAAAAAAACTGGAATAGCATTCAATCGTAACATTATTTTAAGAACTTTATGATTAAAAGGTTTATTTACATGATACAAAAAAAACAATTTTCTGGCTGCTCATTTAAGTAATACGATTAGCATGTACAACTGAATTAGCAGTTTATCAGACCGGGAAATTGGCGATTTTTTAATTCTCTAATGTGTAATTTGACCAATTTCATTTCCTTTTTTCCATGCTTAGAATTCATTGTTTCAGGTTTATGTAATCCATTTAATTTCAGCGTTCTTTGTTTACTAGAATAAATTTTTCTTTCTTTGTTATTAAGACGGGCGTATTTTCAACAAATTTTACACTGCTCTTAATTAGTTTTATCATTATTTACCATACTTATTTATTAATTAATTATTAAAACATTTATCTTTTTTATGTCAATGTGAAATCTCGCATGGTAAAGAAACAAACACAGAACAAAAGTCGCCAAAATCAAAAGGACATTGATTACATATTAATTGTTTATCTAGTAGAAGTAAATGCTATGGTAATGTAGCCTAGCGTTAGAATATAATTTTTATATAGATTATAATATAATATAACCATTTTTAATACAAACTCTTCATGCTTTCTATCTCTATTAATAATTCTTTTTGAAGAGTTTTCTTTCATTCCAATCTTGCATTAAATGTCCTTTTGAAATAATATTCAGTATTTTCAAGAAAAACAATATTTTTTTTTCTTAATTCAAAAGAAATTTATTACATATTTAGTAAGATAAAAGTCTTAAAAAATGAATGAGTTTTCTTTCGTTAATGAAATAATATTCAGCATTTTACAAGATCCATTTTACAGATGAATCTCCAAAAATTTGCTATATTAATTATACTTTCTAAAGAATTTTCTTTCATTAAATATTCTTTTGAAATAATATTCAGCATTTTCATGAAAAACAATCTTTTATTATTGTTATTATTATTATTATTCAAACGAGATTTATTGCACTTTTTGAATACAATAAAAGCCATAAAATCTATGTAAAACTGAGAAAAAACAATTTCAAGTCGATTATTTTATAAACCTTCCATGCTCTCTATAAAAAAATATAAATTTTCAGTTGATTGGTTTTGTTTCTTTCACCAGCAAACTGTTTTAATCGATTTTGTGCCCCAAGATACGGTGTCATATTCTTAATGAAGAAACTTCCACAAGTTTCCGATCTCTTTAACTTCATGAAGAACTCTTGACTACTTTTTTCCATTCGTTTTGTTTTACTTCAACAAGAACTTTACTGGCAGGATAACTATTCTAAAAGGAAAGTTCCTAATCTAATCGGAAACATTTCCTCCATTTCTATTGCAAATAAAAAGAAATTTATAAGTGTACAAATTGTATTTCTGCGTTTCTTATGTTACGTTCTAACTAAGTTTACTGAATAGTAAAAGTAAACCTTAAGTTTTGATGAATATTTCAAGATGCATTGTACTTAAAATTGAAAGCTGAAAATGATAAAAATATGAAATTTAATTAAATGATGCATAATATAAAAAATTTTTTAATCAGCTCGTTTATAGTAAAAGAAATTTATATGAATATTTTCTTTGTAACTTATTCCATATTTCTTTCTTACGTTTGTAGTTAAAGCTGTTGTTTACAAATAAATTTAGTTTATTTCTATTTTGCTTCAAATCTATGTGGCTTCAAATTAACTGATGTCACTCACTCTTAGACATTCTTTACAATCTTTATTTTAATCACCCTTATATAATCTTTGCAATTTTACTTTTAATCACATTAAGGCATTCTTACTGTCAGAAATTCTTTAAATTCTTACTTTTAATCACCCTTATACATTCTCACTCTTAGATAGTTTCTTTTGAATTCTTACTTTTAATCACCTTTAGACATTCTTATTCTTAAATATTTTTTACATTCTTACTTTTTACCACCTTTAAGCATTCTTACTGTTAGACATTCCTTAAATTCTTACTTTTAATCACCGTTATACATTCTTATTCTTAGATATTTTTTTTGCATTCTTACTTTTAATCACATTTAGACATTCTGACTTTTAGACATTATTTACATTCTGACTTTTGGACATTATTTACATTCTGACTTTTGGACATTATTTACATTCTGACTCTTGGACACCCTCAGGTCATTTTCATTCTTGTTGTTTCTCTTACTCTTTCCTGTGCACATTCATTTTAAATCAATACTACAAATTCTCATTCCAATTTATTTTCTACACACAAATTATCATCAAAATAAATGCATATGTGTTTTTGTATCTTTTGTAATTTTATTTCCAATTGTTTCTTAGAAATGACGAAAAAAAAAAAGAGAAGAATTCAAAAAACATTTTGAAATAAACAATGAATGAGATTTTTTTTTTGAATCCAGATCTTTATTCCAAATTATAATTGCTTTACAATGAGCGAGCAAATATAGTTTAATAAATTTCGAGTTTATTCTATAAATTTAAGAAGTGCAGTTCCTCTTTTCAAAATCATCCATTAAAGAAATTGTACATAAAAGAATAGTTTAATGACTGAGTGAATTCAGCCATAACATTTTATCTATGCAAATCATTACTGAAATAAATAATAAAAAAAGTTCCTTTATATTTATTCGTTTCTTAAAACTTTAAAATGACGATGGCGAAATATTTGACCTTTTTAAATTCAATAATATACATAGATAGCCGCAAACATTAAATTTTTGCACTTTCTCTGTTGTGAATACAAGATCTAAAAATTTTCACCAACTATTAAATTTGTATTTCTTTAAAATATTACCTTTAAAAATTTAAGACATAATAAAGGTTTAATATAAAATTATAAATATTTGATAAATGTTTCTGCGGCATTAAGAATAATGTGTGATGAAAAAATAAAAGGCAGTATTAAATACCCAAATTGTAATGATTTGGAAAAAGTATTTTATGATCATCATGGTGAATTAAATTGTATTTGTTGTTTAGTTTATAATTAAACTACTTTTTTTATTTAATATAATACTTGTTTATTATTTTATATAATAATATTTCTTGTATTTAAAAATAGTTATGAAAAATGATTCTTTAATGTATCAGACTAACTAAATTGTTTTTAAACTGTTTTCTAGTAAAATATTTATTATAATAATTAAGGGTTAAATTTTTGTTAACGAAATATTCTTATTAATTAGATTTTAATTATGCGAAAACTGCGATTTTTCATACTAAAGTTTCGCTTTTGAAATTTTAGTTTAATAATCTTCTGTTTATTTAGGATATTCTTAATATTCCCATAGAACTATAAAAAAATTGTAATTATACATTTTTAATTATTAAAATATAAAATAATTTTTATTTTTAAATTGTGATATGAAATTATTCATTTCATGAATCGTCTACGGAAGTATTACGTACTGGAAATGACGTCATAGCTCTTTACGCGTTTTTACATTTGTTTCATAATCAGGATTTAATATATATTTTTACCCATAGAAATTATGGATATTGCTGTAGAGGGCGGAGTTTTTCGTTTTATTCATCAATTTTTTTTTTGTCCTTGCCACTTTCCACGTTTCTTATTGGTTAATTTTTTAAATTGCATTTACCAGCTATTCTTATTGGTTTATTTACATTGGTTTCACGAGCTTTTTATACATGTGTGAACATGATGTTGTCCTGGTTAGGGGTCCTTGACGTTATCCGAAAATCAGGGCAAGTAAATAAAACTCCATTGCAAATTTTGGCGGAAAATAGTACTTTGGGCCCCTTAACTCTTGAAATGCTTCATGAATAACGTTAGTCTTAAGAAATTTTCTGTAGAATTTGGCTTTTGTTTGAAGTGTTTTTGTAGTATGGTTTTGAATCGTTTTTCATGTATGGGTTGGGATTTTAAACGTTTGTATTTCCAATGGCTAAAAGGACTCGTAGTTCATTGATCAATTCCTTCTTTTTGAAGTTTCATATTTATCACTTTTGCCACTTTCCGGTGCCTATCGAGCTGTATAGCGCTTCTTATTGTATTTGCAATACTTCATTCTTCATTTACAAATATTCTTTTGGCTGTTGAATGTGATAACGTTTCTTGTAGAATTTCGAATACTTCATTCTACATTTATGACAACATTTATCATATTTTTGTATATTCTTTTAGAGATTCTTGAACAACTCATTCTACATGAAGTTCTTGATCAATTCAACATTGCTATATTCATGTGACTAATGAATTTGGTCATTCTTGTAGTATTCCATCAATTGCTTCATATACATATTGCATTATTAAACATTGATATATTCTTGAGTTTATTCGTCCATTCTCGAATGTTCATGCATGATAAGTTGAAATTTGCCGAGCAGTCTTCATACTTTTAAAAATTCTTCTTCACTTGCTAATAATTATATAATTAACTAAAAAATTGTTTGGTGAAAGTAATTAACAATTTTGTTTCAAGGTGCAAAACGACATTTTTCAAGAAAAGAAAATCGTTTGTGACTCTATAGTCTTTATTTATGCATTTTGTTCTTACGTTAAATTTTAAATTTTATAGGAAACCTGTATATTGACGCTGCAAATTATTTTTTTTGTAATTTATTTTTTATTATTCACTCATAATCTGTCGATTGAAGGAGTTAAATAATTCTTTTTCATTTTTTAAAATTAAATTTAATTTCTGAGAATCTTTTTTTGTTTTTAATTTATATATAGATATTTTCTCAGTTTTTAATTTCTTTTACACAACCTAAATTCCTTTTTTATATAATTATTTTTACTTTTATTTATACTTTATTATATAGATTTGTAACAATGTTTTACTGTTGTACCTTTTTCAATTCCTACTATTAGTTCACATTCTCTCTCTATATATATATTTATATATATTGTTCAAATTTTCAATCGTTCATAAAATACTTTTTATTCATCCACTCAAGTTCAAATACATTTTTTTAAACTTGTAGTGGATGACACTTGATGTTAATGAAGTTTTTCAAATATTAATTCATTAATTAAATTTAAGCAATAAATTTGTTTTTCTTATATAAGGTATTTAGCAGGATATAAATTTAGGAATAAATACAGTCAGTGGCGAAGCATGTAGATCGCTGTAAAAAAAATTTTCTTTTTCGGATTCCTTTTTCATTCTGTGTTCTAGTCTGTGTAAAGAAGGGAATAAAATGGAAAATGAAACATGTGAATAAATTAGTGGGAGAGATGGAAAGTGTGTATGTGAGAGAGAAAAAAGTGTGTGTGAGAGAGAAAGTGTGTGTGTGAGAGAGAGAATTTTTCTAACTTAAAAAACGAATGAAAATTATTTATAAAGGACTTTCTGCAATATAGTGAAAAAAAAGTAGGAATTGACTTTTAAATTTTTTTTAAAATCAATTATATATATATATATATATTATATTTTGCAATTTCAAATTTTCTTTCACACAGCCTAAATTTATATTTTAAACCTTCTTTTTACTTTCATTCATACTTTATTTATTTGTAACGACGTTTTATTTTTGCTATCATTTTTAAAAAGTTTTTTATCATCTTCAATATTTAAAAGAAAGTGTTAACGAAATGTTTTTTGAAACATTCTAAAACTTAAATTTCTTCGTGTGCATTTTTCCTTTGTTAATATATTTTTTGTTAGTTTCAAATATTTCTCTCAATTCTAAATTATTTTCATTTATATTTTTTGCATTTATTTCTATTTTTCCGAATAATAATAAATATATTCGTGTATTAGTATTTCTTTTGACAATTTTTGGTACAGTTTTTATCAAATAGAAATAAATATAAGATATGCATTTTATTAATACAAAAAATCAAATACTTTTTGTGAATAAAATTTTCAGGAATAATTTCTTTAATGTTTTTGATATAGAGAAATTATGCGGATTATTTGTGACTGGATGGAAACTGACACATTAGTGCAATGCAGTTAGTTAGCAGTTAATTATTAATGTTAATTAATGTTGTTAACAAAAGCTCAAAGCTAGCTGCTTTTAGCGTAATCGATTCAGCGTGTGAAAAATAGTATACCCTCCAATTTTAGGGACAGAATTTCTACAACTTTTTTAATTAAAGAAGAGGGTCCGTAACAATATTACAAGTATTTCATCTAATAACTAAATAATATATTATCTTTTGTTATGATTATTAAGAAAATTTTCAAACAAGAAAAATTTTCTCATTTTATTAAAATATGTTTGTTAAAATGAGAGAATTTTCAAACAAGAAAAATTTTCTTTCTTTTCTTTTCAAGCACCATTTTGTTTGTAGGCATCATAAATTTTCTAAGCCAATGGCATCAATTAGCTAACAATGATGACTGCTATTTGTCTTTTTATTTCAACAAATTAACTAAAGCTTTAATTGAAAGGAACTCTATTAAAATATCTGTTATTTTAATTTATTTACTCCGAGCAGTAGGAGTTGCCAAAAAGAAACTCCACTTTTTATATTTTTGACATGATTATTTATTGCTAACTGGAGAAAGTGATACGATTTGATTTTTTAAAGTGATTTTATTTGCATGATTGCGGTTTGATAAAAGCATGTGGTAAATAAAAACAGATAAAATCTTAGATAAAAACGATTGAATATTTTAAGCAAACGATTCATTTAATTTAAAAGCTTGTTTCTGAAAAAAATAAATTTTTTAACTGTGATCAAAATTAACGATAACTATAGGGAGTGGTCATAAAATATTTTTTCCTGTTTGGACGCATCAGCAGCTAAAACTAATGAATGAAATAAAACCAAATTTCACATGCATACTGTGAAGAACACGAGGAGATGAGTTATACAAGAAATAGGATTATATAAAGTTTTAATAACATTCGAGTAATAAAAAAATGCCCTAGCAAAAACGAATGGCATGCAATAAGAAATTTACAGAATATAACCTTTTATTAATCTACATTAGAAAGACCTAATTCATGTGCAATATTTTCAATTTGTTGCACTTCCCTGTATTCAATATATTATATTCAATGTATGACGTTCTCTATTGCCGTGTAAACTGCCACTTTGCACTTCAAATGGAACGTCTTGTATGTTCTTTCAATTAACACGGATTTCTAACGCCCCCAACATACACAAGGGAGCCAAACGATAAGTGTTATGAAACCCCCGAGCGAGGTTAATGAAAGTCTACCCAGATTGTACATAATTCCTATAATTCGTGACAGCTGAGCCACAATGACTCCTATATGTGAATTTTGATACTAAAATTTACGGAATTCATTTACGACCTTAAGCAGTTTCTATATGAAAATATGTCTCGCATTTTTTATAACCCCAGTTGCTTCCAAACAGGAAAAATTATTTTATGGCCAACCTGTACTTTTGAAACACGAGATATTGTCAACGTGTTAAAAAAACCACATAACAATTTAAATTAAACGATTTAAATTTGTTGTTTTCATTTGCAAGGCGCATAGATCTAGTTTAATCACCACTAAAACGGTCAGATATATAGCAGCGTTACCCAGGAAGTATCGAGATGATAGGTATAAGCACTCTACTATAGATAGATATAAGATACTATACTATACTATTACTATAGATAGATATAAGCACGATAAGATACTTTTAACGAAGAAACTTCTAAAGGTGGCATGAGTATTCCAATCTTTCGCTTTCCTTTAGGCCTTACGAAAGGTTTATTTTGGGGAAACGAATTTAGCGTGGCCAACCACACTATAAAGATGGTAGCTGGTGCAGCCTGGTGAATAGCTCGTTAAGATAACGAGGCAAGAGTACTTAGAAAATCAACAAGCGATTACTAAAGTCTCCCGCACACTGTTAACATTTAGTTTGGTGATGAAATAGCTCCCATTCTAAAAAGCTTCTTGACTCCTCATTAAGGCGCATTAGGCGACTAAATTTGTTCCCCAATCTTAAAATGAATTTCAAAAAAAAAAATCTGTCTTCATTTGTGTGCTCCTTCTGAGACTAAAGTGTAAAGAAAAAACGATTTTGATCATGTCCAATGCTGAGCTGATGACTTATTAGTGATCAATTTTACAAATAGTTTAAGAACTTGGATGAAATATTCAAGCATTATTAGCGGGTGTGTGACCAGAGCTTTGATAAACTGTAAACATTTATCTCAAATATAAAAAATTTTGTGAATATATATATGTATATAAACATAATGTTCATTCAGCTTGATTTCAGATTCCTTCATTATAAAGAGGAAGGAAAATGATGTAAAATTCATTTGTTGAACGCAACTAAATAATCATAAGTGCGCGAGAACAGGGAACAATCATTCGAAATAAAACTGGTGGAATCTATTGAGTGATCTATTGATCTATCCTCAACTCGATATTTATTAGTCCGTGAGTCTACATTGAAAAAAAAATTCGCCCTTATCCTAACAAAAAAAAATTTCTTTTTAAAAATCACCTCTATCCAGGAGGCCTAAAGTTTAATGTTTATATCGGGAATAGGCACTATAAATATGTAGGCTGGAATATCCTTCCGTTTTCCTTCAGGAAGGAAGACGAGTTCGCCATCCTTTCAGCATTCTCAGAGGTGTTTAACGTGTGCAGCAAATCGTTCCCTCTGCCTCCTTAAGTAAAGTTGAATTTGCTGCATGCTTTCGTGTGCTGCAACAATTTTTTTTCCTTTAAATCAGAAATGTGTCGGTCTTGAATTTAAAATAAAATTGGTTACCCTTATATTAGTAAATGATTAAACGTTTTTAAAAAATATTAAAATGCTCTGTAAAATTGTTCTATTTTACTCGGGTATAAATAGTACAATGTATTTTTTTAATGTGCGTATGAGTCATTTTTATGTACATATTTTTATAGGAAATAATCAAATAAATCTTTGTTAAATGTAATGTGATATATTGATTTTGATTTTAATTTTTATTGATGTTATAAAATATCACAATACGTAGCTTCAAATTATTGTCCGCCATTCGATAGATAAAAATTCTTTTTAATTCAAAAGAAATCCACATTTGAAGGTATAAAAACCAAGAACCTCCAAATAGTTGACAACTCATATCGATTCTTGATTACGAATCGCGAATTTCTAAGGCATTACTGAAGTAGTTAGTAGCACGAATGAATGGATATCAGGGCCATTACGTTTAACTGCCTACATCCGATATTGCTAAAACAATTAAGCAGTACATTTTTTATAAAACCGTTAAATTATAAAATCGACTATCAGAATTTGCTAACGAGAATGCCATTAATCGATCATCTTTAGATAACTTCATCATAGCCAAAAGTATTTAAATCTTGAATTTTTAAATATTATTTTAATTGAAATTTTAGATATTATTAAATATCGTAGTAATAAGCATCGTTATTGAAAATGTTTTACTGCTTAATACCATATCAGTTATTTGTAATTATTTATTTGGTGAAGTATATTTGCATTATTAATCGCTTAAAATATTTCAGTAATTGTAAATATTTACATGCATCTTCATTAAATCTTTTCTTCAGCATACTTTAAGTAATTTAAAATAAATCATTTGAATAAAATGAGAAATCTTTTGAATAAAATTTAATTTTGAGTAAAATGAGATTCAAAAATTGCAGCCAATAAATTAAAACTGCTCAACTTTGCTTTAGGATCTAATTAAAACACTGGACGTCTACGACCAAGAGGAGAACAGCCTGACTGGATCTTTTAAAGAAGGCCAAAGCCCACAAAGGCCTATCGAGCCAGTTATGATGAAATATATTGCATAAATATATCATATCTACGTCACATTGTATATTATGTTATAGATATTATACTATATTTACTATATTATGTAAATATATATATAAGAATAACGTATATAAAAAATGTGTACGCTGTATTGAATTATTTTATTTCTCACCAGATAAATGTTTTGAAGTGATGGCAGAAGTGTCGTTTATTGCTGAACTCTTTGATGTGAAGAAATTGTAAAGCATCGTTAAATCCTCAAATATAAGGATTAAAAAAAAAATTTTATTTAATTTTTCAATATTTTATGCAGTCAAATGTTTGTTAGTTCTATATTTTTCTCAAACGGAAATAACTAAAAAAAATATGTGATAAATATTTTTAAAATGAGAAAAATATAATTGAAGGGATAAAAAATTCTACGAAAAAGATTGAGCACTTAAATCAAACGAATTAAATTATTTTCCGTATTAACTTTCCGTTTTTTATTCCATAAAGTGTTCGAAAACAAATGGATTAAATTTATTTTTGTCGACTCACTAATTTAAATGATAATTGTTTATTAAACTAAGTTGATTTTGTAACTATCAAAACACTAAGTGAGTTAAATATTACTCTTTACTAATCGTTTGAAATTGAGGCAGGGATATGTTTCATGAGTTTTTCAATAAATATAATAAATATTTAACTTTATTATCCTTTTATTTTCTTAAACAAATAAAAGATAAAATCAAGCATGTTCATTAACCTATGTATAGCATGAAGAATTAATTGTAGAACCGCATCAATTGAAGTAACATCAATTAATGAACCGCAACGTTTGAAGTGACATCAACTGAAGAACCGCATCAACTGAAGGATCATTAATTGAAGAACCGCATCAATTGATAAACCGCATCAATTAAGGGAACATCGATTAAAGAATCACATCAATTGAAGGGACACCAACTGACGAACCGCATCAATTGAAAGGTCTAACTTTCGAAAGAGGGTTGTGCATGTTTCTTTTTTATTTTAAGTATAATTAATTCTATATTTTATTCACAAGGCAGGTTTGTAGCAAGTTCAACTTTATTCGTCTTACTTCCTAATAACAAAAATATTATTATTCGACCACAGATTCTGTGGGAAATTGACAAGCAACCCAGTTGGCTGCATCCCTTAAAATTATCTAGAATTCTATTCTTCATCTGACACTTTGGCAAGAGCACCCCCGTGGAGTAGAGGAGAAACTGTCAATTGGCTTACAGACTATTAACCGAGAGGTAGTTTCTTTTGCTCAACCCTACGCTCCAGCTTGAATTCAGGCTCAAAATGGAGTCCTTCTACAAAACCTATGTTTTTTTTTTATCTTGTGTGATTATGATGTTGTCCTAGTTAGAGATCCGTGATGTTATTTGAAACTGATGGCCAAGCAAATAAAACCCCATTTCAAATTTTGACGGAGAATGGTACTTTGGGCCCCTTAACGCTTGAAATGCTTCATGAATAACGTTGGTCTTAAAGAATTTTCTGAAAAATTTGGCTTTTGTTTGAAGTGTTTTGTAGCATGGTTTTGAAGCCCTTTTCATGTTTTGGGTTGGGATTTTAAACAATTGTATTTCCAATGGCTATAAGTACTCGTAGTGCGTTGATCAATTCCTTTTTTCTTGAAGTTTCACATTTAATACTTTTGTCCTTTTCTCGTGCTTATGGAGTTGTGTAGTGCTTCTTATTGTATTTGGAATACATAATTCTTCATTATTGCTTACAATTTTTCATCATTAATATATTTTTTTGACTATTTAATGTTATTGTGTTTCTTGTAGAATTTGGAATACTTCATTCTTCATATATGCCTAGAATTTTAAAACATTGATATATTACTTTGTATGTGACAACGTTACTTGCAGAATGTCGAACGACTTCATTCTTCATTTACAACTAGAATGTTCAAACTTTTATGTATTCTTTTGGATATTGAATATGATAACGTTTCTTATAGAATTTGGAATACTTCATACTTCATTTACTACCACATTTATCTTATTTTTGTATATTCTTTTCTTGTGTAATGTCTAGAACAATCCATTGTTCATGAAGCTCTTGATCTATTCAACATTGCTATATTCATGTGGTTATTGAATTTGGCTATTCTTGTAGTATTCCAATAAATTGCTCCATATATCTCTTGAATTATAAAATATTGGTATATCCCTGATTTTATCCGTCTGTTCTCGAATGTTGACACTTGAAAATTGAAATTGCCGAGCAGATTTCAGTTAGGTTATTCAGTTAAAAATTAATTAAATGTATGTAGCTGTGCTTGTGCATGTAAATAAAAATTTCAGTTCTAAAAGTTGTACCTTCAATAACAACGTACGCGCTGTAGCGTGGATATATTCTATGCTTTTATATAGTACATAAAATAATATAAAAATTACAAAAAAATTGTTGATATTACATTAATTTAATGATCGTTTCAGTATTTGATTCAATTTTTTGTTTGTAGTAACCTGCTGTACCAGTGTGTGAAAGAAATCATAGTTTCAATTTGTTTTTAGGCATTCAAACGATAAATAAATAATTTTCTGGCAAAATATATACTTTTTAATTCACTCATCGCTGTAAACAAAAAATCTTTAGAATTTTAGAAGAAACTCTTTATTAAATAGGAAAATTAGCGTTAACCCTCGCAGTATTTCATTTAAATATTTAAATACTGAAACAGTTTGGATTCGTAAATTTTTTACACTTTTTTTTTTTTTTACGTAGATATAAAAGTAAATTTTAATTCCGTGTCTTGAAAGATGACATTTTAATTGACTTAAAATGAAACGGAGCTTTGCACGTTGTAGTGCGCAAAACTTATTCAGATAAATTTAAAAAGAAAATAACTCACTTTTAATTAAATCAGGAACTTGTATTCAATGTATGATCTTTTAATTAGAGTTTAAAAGTTACTTATCTTTCATCAGTAATAATTACCGTTATTTGATGTTACAGGAAATTTAATTGAAACCGTAGGAAACCACATAGTTTCTTCTTAATTGAAAATATTTTCCCTTCAAATAGAATTATAAATTGAGGTGATATGCACCGAAAAGAAATAATTAATTTCAGCAAGGTGTTTTTGTGAGTAGCAATTTCCTTGTTTATTTTCATCAAACAAGCTCATTTTAATAAACGTCAGTTAATCCATAATGCTTGTTTCAGGGATAAATTTTTATGCAGTTTTCTAATGCAACGTTTTCATTTAAATTGGGTTATTATAGAAAAACAGGATGCTTTAAGGTAAATTAAATGGAATTAATTACATCATCAAAGCAGACTAATTAAAATGGTTATGGAGATGTGATTTTTTTTATTAAACATTTGTTGAAAGGTTATAGATATAGCGAATTTGAAAAGTGTTTAAAGCTTTGTTAAAGATTCAAGTTAACTATTTTAGTTTTCCTACTTTTTTTTTTCTAAAATTTTAATTTATAGCGTTGATTAACTTATAAAAGTGTGTAGAAAAATACATTTTCGATTAATCTCCAATTTGGCGTTTAATATTTAAAAGAAAATACTTTAATATGTTATGCAAAAAATAAGATTTAGGAAAATCTAGATATAACATATTTCAACAAACTGTTATGGAAAATTAATTTAAATTAAATAAGCGAAAACTTTATTTTGGAGCTGCCTAGTTTAACTTCTTGATAATATTAATAATTATTTAAGAATATTAAGAATACCAGAAACCATATATTATTTTTATCTAATTTATAGGGTAAGTATTTTTTGTAAAAAGAAATTATTATTTCTGTAAAAAGCAAAAACATAATCCATGTTTTTATCTTTTTCGAAATTTAATGTATAAAACTACTACAGATAAATAAATAAATAAATAAAAAATCTAAATTAAATTAAATCAGGAAAAAATTTTCAACGTTTGATCTTTTAATTATAGTATAATGTTAACTAATGTTTCATAAATTATAATTATCTAATGCTGATCTAAGTTCTAGTGTTAATTAAAACTAAGTATTGAAAATATATGTATGTGTTTTTAATTTATTAAAAAAATTTTAATAAAAAAAATTAATGTGTTTTTGTTAGTAAGGGTAGTTTAATAATGCGTAAACTTTAAATAATAATATATTCTTCATAATACGGAATCTCAAACTAGATACTTTTTTTCTTTATTTCACATTCTTAATTAAAGACTTTCAATTTCCCATGCTACCAAGTTTTCAGGTATCAGAATAATAATTTTTATGAAATTATGAGATTTCCAAACTCGTATACATTTTGAAATAACTTCTGATAAAGTAGCAGTGATCATTATTAGATAATCCATTAGGATGAACACATTTATTTGATCCGCAATAACTTGAATAAAAAAGCATTTTATGTTTTCAATATTGGAAACAATTACAGTAAATTTCCGTGTATAAACTGAAAATATTGTCATTTTTTTTTTAAGTACTGGGTTCGGCTTATATACGGATCCACTAATTTCGCAAAAACTTGGGTGCTTTCCAGTTTGATAGGCACAAGTGAAAAATCGTCAAAAATTACTAAATAAAATTTGTTTTTTTATTTCTGTAATTTATGTTCTTAAATTTATGAAAAAATAAGTAACAAAATGAATCATTCGTTTTATAAATATTTTGTAATAATTTACAGAACTATTTTGTTTCGCAATCGCCAAAACAAAAAAGCTAGTGTTCTTGAAATGTGCGCCCAGCTAACAAGAAAGCACCAAAATATCCACTACAAATATAAATGGAATACTGTAAATAACGGACAGTTCAAAAAAAAATTTTTTATTTCGGCTTATATATGGGTTTTGAACTCCGGCAATTTTTGTGAAGCACTCTCTCTTACATTCGGATATAAGCGTTATTATTAAAAACTGAATAGTAATATTTACTAATCCAATATAAATTCTCGCATGCAATTATGTTGGACTATTCAAACCCAGGTTGCAATCTTGGTTGCAAATCTCGTTGTTAGGTCCCACATGCTGCTGATTCGCCTAAAACCCTAAATATCTTATAAAGGGGCTTGTATATTTATTTCTCATGAGTTGTTAACAGCATCGCATGTCTTCTTACTTTAACACATGGTACGCCATCCTCTACAGCAACCTTATGACGCATTGCATAAGAATCGCTGCTATGTAATACATAACAAGTGCTTCATCTTGACATCAACAGTAAACAGGTATGAGTGTCTATTAACAGATGCAACCCTGCTTTCCTGCTGAACATGTATGGCCTAACTGAAAACCAAAAATCATTACTCCTGCAGTAAACTTCACTGTGTTCTGCTCAATCGTCTGCATGTTTTGGTCGAAAAGTTTCTAATTTCAAGTCGGTGTCACTGATACTAGGAGGGGAATATACAGAGGATAAATAATTCAAATTTGCAGCATTTTAAACTGAACGTGAACCATTATTTATTCAAAAATTATTTAAGAATAATTGATGTTATAAAATATTCTTTATGCTAACATCATTAATATTAGCATCAGTAGTTTATTAATAACTAGCGGACCCGGAATTGCCTCGCTTTTAATAAATTTTATATATTTGGTGTATGTAATTAAGATAATTACAACTGAAGTTCAATATCAATTAATCTACTCAACTAAACTGACAACAGTTGAATTATTATTATAATTTTTTTTTTTCTGTTTCACTGCTATTTTGATTTTGATATTTTTTTTTTCTTCTTCAGCTTGTTGTGTTATTAATATTTAATTTGCAAACTTTTGTCATTTTGGTGGCATTGTTATGCAATAACGACAAAAAAAAACTAAAATCAATTATCACAATTAATATTCAGAAAATGAATAGCCAAAAAATCTATTATTTATGAATTATACTTGTAAAATTTTATGAACTTTTAAGGCATTCACTTAGTTTTATCTATAACCAACAGCCAATTGTGAATGAAGCCAATTTTCAACTAATACTTCAAAACCTACCTATCGAATTTTATCCGAACCATTTTCGAACACTGATGATACTAATAAATGGAAAATCAAATTTTCTGCGGAACTGATTGAGAAGTCTATAGACTAAGCTGTTCTTCCCTGTTCAAGATATTCATCCATTGAATGTTGTTCTCTACTGCTGCGCGTACACTGTAACTTTGGATGTTTGGCGTTACAAATGTATGTTCCTTGTTACAACAACATGCACAACTGATTTAAGATACGCCCACAATCGAAAGACACATGGGGTGTTGTCAGGAGAACAAGGCTGTCGTTCCATCGGAAGATATTTGTTGATTACTCTATATACCTCTCTATCTCTCTCTCGCATTCTCTATGCCTTTCGCAATCTGTCTATGACATTTTAGCTGCAGATTCCTCCTAAGGTATTTTATGGTCACCCTGTACTTCTATTTGGGGAGTAAGGCGCTAATCATTAGATGACTTAGTTATTGATATTTGTTTAAAATTGTGGTGTCAATATATAAGTGCAGTGCAGCAGGCTTGTGAACGTTGTATCTGCTACATATATGTCTATCTGGTAATAACTTTGAAAAAAATTTCCAGCATTCGAAATCAACTATAATATACAATTCTTAAATATTTTTAAGAAATGACACCTTTTATCGTTAACATGCTCACACAAGCTTCAATTTGTTAAAAGTAAAAAATTTATACCTTGCAGCTTTCATTTTTGGCTAAAGTATGGAGATGCTTCTGCTATAAAATTATATTAATCATGCCTCATAAAACCTTAATTTTCTACCCCAAATCTTCAAAGAAACTTATGTGTACCAGTGGGTTGTTCATATAAATTGCACTTTAAACGCACAGATAGTACCGCAAGTAGGCTATACGTATAACTGATACTTGAAACACACTGATCGTCCCGTTATTGATTATCAATATATGTGGTACTTGAGAGGCACAGATAGTCCCATCAGTGGATTGTACATATAAACGGTATTTGAGACACAATGTCCCCTCATTGGGCTGCACATATAAGAGGTTCTTAAAGCCTACCGAGTGGTTCGGTCAGTGGACTGTAAGTATAAGTGGTATTCAAGGCCCACAGATCATTCAATACGGGGGTTGTACTTATAATTGGTACTAGACAATCAGATCATTCTGTTGGTGAGCAGTAAATAAAAGTACTACTGGAAGCACACCTATAGTTTCATCAGTGGGCTGTACGAATAAGTGGTTCTTGACATTCACCAGTCTTCCCGTCGGTTTGTTGTTCGGATAAGGGGTATTAGAAGAGCACCGATAGTTCCTTCGGTATGTTGTACATATATTTGGTACATATCCACTGAAAGTCCTGTCGTTGGTGGGGTTTATGTATAATTGATACTCGTAGCACATCGCCATCGGACTATGAATAACTGTTTTTTGAGACCTACCAATCGTCCCGTCTATGGTTTGTACAAGTAGGCGGTACTTGAGATGTACCGATTATCCAGTCGTCGGTGGGTTGTACGTATACGTGATACTTGAGACCTACTGATACAATAAAAAATATCTCATCCAATACATAGATTTAATTTCTTGTGACTTTCCTTTTACATCGTGATAAAGAGAGGATCCTCCATCTTTAAGAGACCTGCGGCTCAGGGTAAAAGAGGATTTTAAGGTAGTACAAATGGCACCTCAGAAAAGAAGGAACATTTCTTTTAAGGAAAGCATTGAATTCGGCCGAAAATCAACTACCTTTTCTGCGACGTGAAGGATCATTGGACATAATCCCCCAGACATTGCAAGGTAAGTCCCTTTCGGAGCAGTTTAGTTCAGCGAGCAAGAAAATGCTTTCAAAGAGAACATATTTTTCTCCAGGAAAAGCATGTTGGCGGAAAAAAAACTGATTCAAACGGAAATGTTTGTTTAAACTGAAAAAAAGTATTAGTAGTAATAATAGCAAAAAAGATTGGTAAATGGGCTTAAAATTATAATTACTTTCTTTTTTTCCCCTAATAATAATACTCTTTTTTTTGTTTGTCCGAAATAAAAGTTATAGAAAAAAATGTTTTTTTAGAAAAAGTTTATTCAATTTACTTTTGTTTTTGAGATAAAGATGAAGAATGATAAAAAAAAAACTGTTTATTAAAATGTCTGGTAATACTAAAGAATAAAAGTGCTTTGTACTTTAAAAGAATTCTCTGGTGCATTTTACAATTGAACAACGAATTACAACGAATTAATTATTCAAAGTTTGAAGTATGCATAAAAATAAACTCAATTATGATTTTCAGTCATTTAATTTTTTACAAGATTTCAAATTATTAATTGATATTTTTTAATAAATATTTTAATCATATTATAAATTCTTGAAACAAACAAATACAAATATTACTTCGATATCTTTGAATTTTAGAAATGCAATAGGTATTGATATATTATATCCTTCACTGTAGCATAAATTACATTTCAGCTATTACGATTTATCTTTCTTTGCCTAAAATGTAACAATCAAAATCGAAACGAAATTTAAAAGAATAAATAAATTTTTTCTGGTGTATATTACGAAAAACAGAATTTCAAATTTGATTCTTGCTTTTATAAATTAAATAATGAAGCGATAAATTAAAATTTAAAAAGTAATTCATTTAACAAACAATAAGAAACATTTTTAAGCAAATAAGAAGAAGAAATAAATTACGAATTTATGAAATTCGTCATAAAATCATGATTTTTCTTCGGAGTATCAGTATTGCAATGTAAAATGAAGGCACAACTATTTTTCAGTGCAAAATAATTTTCTCGCAAATAAAATGAATGTCTTTCTTTGTTAATGTATGTATTTATCTGTATAATACATTTTCTTTTATTTCGGCGATGTATTTTTTTATGTGATCTTTAAATTAACAAAATTTCTATGTGATGATAAAGAGGAAAGCATGAAATGTCACGATAGGTATATTATTTTTATTAATATCATTTTGGAACCATTTTTTTCTTCTCCAGTGTAAGGCCACTTTTTTTTCACCCGTGTGAGGCCACTGTATGTAGTAGATTCAAAGTTATTCAGGGTGCAACATAGGAAGCTCCAGCCCCATTCCGACATTACAATAACAATACAACAATATTACCAACGAGCACCTACGTATTTAGCAAACACTAGGTGATTATCTATAAATTCTTTTTTCTTGAAAAGGGTATTTGTTAAGCAGCGTTTACATTCAAATGTGACGTGGTTTTACTATAAATTTGTTACAACGTAAGCCGGGTTCTGCTAGTTATAATTAAATATTAATCAACTATATTTGTTAATCGACTATAATAAACTTATAATGTTCAATTCTTAAATATTTTAATGAGATAATACTTTCTACCGTTAACAAACTCACTTAAGCTACTATTTGTTACAGGTGAAAGATTGAGTTTCTTTGAATTTTTCCTGTGCTTCTTTACAAAGCTTTTATGTTTCATATTCCTATTTTTCCTATTTCCGTAATTATATATATAAAATTATATTAATCATGGCTCATAAAGCCCTATTTTTCTACCCAAATCTCCAAAGAAACTTCTGGGCCCTCATTATCCATAACTCTAATTGATAGTTTGTGTTCTTAATGCTGTGCTTCCATTATGCGATGTAAACTTTTGGTAAAGAAACTCAAATCTTATAAAAATTAAGTTGAGGGCGAACATTTGCAAAAATGTTACACAGTTCTTTCCGCTTAATAATAATTATTGTTTACACTTTATGGTGGAAGTCTAACCAGAAGCAGAGCATGAATTAATCGAAACTGGGAGAAACTTCCTAAAAGTTTTTACACCGCCATTTGGGGTAATTACTGACATAAAGACGTAATATTCAATTTTTACTTCAATGAATTGCTATGATGAACGTATAATACTTCTTACTTTAATTATATCGGCAGTTTATCTCCAGCTATTTTTTTAACACTAATAATTTTAATTGTAATATTCTGTTGGAGAAACTTAAGTAGCTCTGAAAATTTTAAAAAAAATACTTTGAAGAAAAATATTTTTAAAGGGATTTTGTAATCATTTTTAAACATTTGAGCATTAAAGTGTCGACTTAGTCTGTACTTCCTTTAAATGTATAAAAGAATAACACATTTCATAAAAGAAATATTTCCAAGGGACAGTTGCCTAATTCTTGGCTCAGTGGTAAGAAGCAAGAATCACTTTTGAATCATCTTGTAGAGTCCGTTGCGGTTACTGCTTTCAAACCAGATGAGACACAATGGCGATTATGAGGTACTTTGTCTAAGCAGGGATAGGCAAAATTATTCCTTAATCTTAACCCCTTCTATTGGACATGAGCATGAGATGGAACACCGATATGCAATATTTGGGTAAGTTCTTTATAAACATTGGTGGCAGCGCCTCGTGTGCCTACACACTGCTTTCTAACTAAAGCGAAAGGAATAGAAATTAATACGCAATTAATTTTGTCAGCATATTTTGGGTGAAATACCCTTATGTGCACAGGTGGGTTGTACGTACAAGTGATTTTGAAGTCGTACGTACATTGGATCGTCCCGTCATTGGATGGTATATATAAGTGCTATTTTTGAGAAGTATTTTTTGTATATATTTGAGAAGCCCCGGTAGTCGCATCGCTGAGTTATACGTATTAGTGGTACTGAAAGCTCACCAATAGTCCTTTGGGAAGTTGTACATATAGGCGGCACTTGAGATCCACCGATAATTCTGTAGTTGGTGGGCTTTTGTATAAATAGTACTTGAGACGCGACGATCGTCCCGTCGCAGGATTGTACATATAAGTGGTACTTAAAGCTCAAAGGTCATCCCATATATGGGTTATATATGTGACTGGTGCTTGAGACGCATATATTCATGTCATTGGTTGTATGTATAAGTAGTATTGAGATATATTGCCCCATAAATGTACCGACATATAAGTGTACTTAGGATGCACCGATAGTCCCGTCGTCGGTGGGTTGTACGTATACGTGATATGTGATTCTTGAGACCCACCCCCAAAATATCCCACCCAATACATAGATTTCATTTCTTGTGACTTTCCTTTTACATCGTGAGAAAGGGAAGATACTCCATCTTTAAAAGACCTGCGGCTCAGGGTAAAAGGGGATTTTAAAGTAGTACAAATGGAACCTTCGAAAAGAAAGAAGATTTCCTTTTAAAGGAAGCATTGAATTCGACCGAAAATCCACTACCTTTTCCGAGACGTGAAGGATCATTGGACATAATCCCCCAGAGATTGCAAAGAGAAGTTCCTCTCAGAGCAGTTTAGTTCACCGAGCAAGAAAATGCTTTCAAAGAGAACAAATTTTTCTTCAGGAAAAGCATGTTGGCAGAAAAAAAAAGGATTCTAAAGGAAATGTTTGTTTAAACTGAAAAAAGTAATAGCAGTAATAATAGCAAAAAAGATTTGTAAATGTTTGGACAAAATCTGAGGTCAGCTTAAATCTAATGTCTGGAAAGTTTTAAAGGATTTTAATTCCTTACTTTTTTTCCCCACTAATAATAATACCTTTTTTTTTATTTGTTCGAAATCAAAATAGTGGAAAGAAAATATTTGTTTAGAAAAAAATTTGTCCTCTTTTGTTCCTGAGATTGTGAAGAAAATGAAAAAAAAAATTCTCTTTAGTAGAATTACCAGACATTTTAATAAAGAATAAAAGTGTTTTGGACTTGAATAGAATTCTCAGACGCATTTTACAATTGAATTAATTATTCAAACTTTGAAGTATGCATAAAAATAAAATCAGTTAGGTCCTTGTTCTTTGAGTCATTTCATTTTTAATACATTTCAAATTAATAGTTGACAGTTTTTAATAAATATGTTAATCTTATAAATTCTCGGGAAAAAAAATACAAATATTACTTTGGTATTCTTAAGTTTAAGAAATGCAATCAGTATTGATATATATATCCTTCAATGCAGCATAATTACATTTCAGCTGTTACGATATACGCATAAAATAAACAACCAAAATCAAAGCGAAACGTAAAAGAATAAAAAAACCTTTTTTGTTGTTTGTTATGAAAAAATAAATAAAACAGAATTCCACTGGTGATTTTTGTTTATATACTTTAAATAATAAAGTGATAAATTAAAATTTGAAACGTAATTCCTTTAACAGACAAATAAGAAATAATTTTTAATAAATAAAAAATAAATTATGTATTTGTGAATTTCGTCATAATTTTTTTTTAAACTAACAGTAGCAGTATCTCAATGTAACTGTGCAGTCACAACTATTTTTCAGTCGAAAATAATTTTCTCGTAAAATAAATGAATGTCTTTTTACGATAATGTATGTATTTATTAGTATAATACCATTATTATTTTTATGAGACCTTAAAATTGCAAATATTTGTATGTGATGGTTAAAAGGAAAAAACAGTAAATATCTTTAATAGGTAAGTATTAATAAAAAGAAGATACCTACTTATTAAAGATATTTACTGTTTTTCTTCTTAACAATCACATACAATTGTAATATATTGTAATCAATACATTGTAATTTTTAATATCTTTTTGGACAAAATTTGTTCTTTTCCAATGCGAGACTGCTGATAAACGGGAGAAATGTAGTAGATTCACAGTTATCCAGGGTGCAACATAGGAAGCTCCACCAACAATTCAGCATTACAATGCCAATAACAATTTATGGGTTAAATTGTTATTGGCATTGTAATGCTGAATGGTTGGTGGAGCTTGTTGGTGGATGCTCTTGTACTAACAAATACTGGGTGAAATCTATAAATATATTTATATGCGCTTATAGAGATGTACATCTTCTATTTCATTGTGTCAACAGCCCCATGGGGGGCGAAGGATTTTATTATTACTGGCAGATTTCGAGAGTGGAGATGTTTTAATTTTACGGAGTAAGGTTGCCAGCCTTACACCCAACAGTTATATTGGACCGGGATCTACATTTTAAAGCATATTACGAACCACTACAAAGATCCATGTCTTCGCCGAGACTCGAACCCGAAACCTGTGGCACCGAGTACCAGAAGATATTCGTCTACCCATAAGTAAGAAAAGATCAATGAGCATGTACTCGATAACCGAGTTATATAATGCACGAGTTTGATCTCAGGATTGTTTATCGTGATTCCAAACAATCAGGCGCTCAAAAAATTACTAAAAGTTTTTTCTCTTGACCCCTTCCTTCTTAAAATATTCGAACATCTTCTATTCATTCATTTTGATGAAAATTTAACAACGCATGTGCATAAATATATATATATATATATATGCGCATATAGATGTATACATCTTCTTTAGTGTCTCAACAGTCCCAGACGGTTTGAAGTGGATTTCGAACCACTTCAAGCATATATGGCATCGGCGGGACACTCAACCCGAAATCTGTAGCACCGAGCGTCAGAAGGTATCTGTCAACCCGTAAGTAAAAAGGATCAATTCGCATGTACTCGTAAACCGAGTTATATAATACAAGGTTTAATATCAGGATAGTTTATTATGATTCTAAACAATCATGGGTTCAAAGAATTACTAAACTGTTTCCATTCAACCCCTCGAAAAAAAATTGGACATCATCTATTCATTTTCTTTTCTGAAAATTTGGTATAAAATTCGCATCCATTACTGTATCTGAATTACAAAACCGAACACTGTTGAAAAATGGAAATTTATCGAGGTACAATTCTTGCCCTTATCGTTAAAAAAAAAAAGCATTCCTTCCAACTTGGATAATGGATGTGAAAATAGTTTGTTTTACTTCGCAGTTTATGTACCCACAAAGAAAGATTCTCCTCGTGTTTTCTCATCGCTCCGCATGCGGTGCCTAATCTATCTTGCGAGTCGCGACGCCCATTTCAGGTTTACAGGTTCTACGAAACAAACCTTATTAGAAAAACTTGAACGAATAATTTTTTAATCGAAAAAATACTCTTAATAAGGTGGTCAATTCTTCATTCTTTTATTGTTATGGAAAAATTGTTATCTGTAGAGATAATAATAAAATAAACGATGCCATCATGTAGTTAAGGACATGATTTTAACGGATTGCAAAATGCTCTTTATAAAATATTGATTTGAATTGCTTCTGCAGCTGCTCTATATAAAGCATCCGGTTTAAAGATTTGGTTTGTTGCTTTAAGGTCATCTTGTGCACACTTTGGGCTAATTAAACCGGGACCAAGTGGTTTAACGTGGATTCCAAACCACTACAAACACCCATGCCACCGCCGGGACTCGACCCCGAAACCTGTGGTACCGAGCGCCAAATTCCGGTTTAAAGGAGGAAACTGAAAAAATTGATTACTTGTTAAGGGTACTAGCAAGACCAATGATTCTCAAACTTTTTGAAGTCCAGACGCGTTTAAAAACCTGAAAATAATTGTAGGCACACTATATACAAATTTCTATCTATTAGAAACGGCGAATAACTACTAACGCCTTACAGTTTTATGTCCAAAAGGTCAATTCTATAGACAACTGCTTACAGACAGCGGAGTCTCAGAAGCTGTAATAGGAATTTTTTTAACATTGACAATCACATAGATCTTAGCGCTCCTAGTTGCCAACCATTGAAATTACTGCTTCTAGTGTTAACTTCTTTTTCTTTTATCATTAATTGACACAACTTTCAGTTGATATATATATATATATGAATTTTATAGGTACCAAAAATACTTAATCGAATCACCACCCGCCATCAGCAACTCCGTGGCGTTCCTATTCTGCCCTTGCTCTTACATTGGAATCCCCGTACAAGACAACAGCCTTATATGGAGTTGCATCTCTTTTTCGTGGCGCCATCTGTTGTCTTTTATAATAACAAATAGTTTACACTAGTTTCTCGGAAATCTTTTTTTGGTGCATTATTGTTATTTGGCGACTTTTTATGTGAAGGAAGAAAACCAAAGTAAGTGAAAAGGTTAGTTTTTTTGTAATAAAAGCTGTCTATGAATTGGTAAACTGAGAAGAAAAAGAGTAACACTTATTTTTATATCTGTGTACATATTTCTCTGGAATAAATGAGGGCGGCACCCAGAAAACTTCTAAGGTATAGCAGTACACTCTGGCGTACCCTTTGAGAACCACTGAACTAGACAAACGAAGTGCAAACTTATCAATTTTGTTGGTATTTTTGTCAATTAAAAATCACGTATTTTGCTGTTTTCTTTAATAGTTGCTCTTGTGATCATCTCTTAAAGTTATGCATGTGCTTACAGCTAATTTATCTACATATTTTTTTGTAAAATATGTAAATCCTAACCTTTAAAACTGCCAATTCTGTGAATTGAGAATTATATTTAAAAAAAAATTAAATCCCAATTTTCACTTGGATTCAAAATTTTTCTTAAAGCATTTCTACTAACTTATACTCGTATAATTAAGAATTATAATTTTTCTTACCAGTGATATTATTTAACAATACTTGATTTTAAAACTAAATAAATCTTTAAGTGTATTAACTGGCAAAAAACTTATATGTAAAGCAAGGGATTTTTGTTTTGCGTCTGGCTTTTTTGTAATTATTATTTTGTATGTTGTGTATGTGTAAATGTGTATTATTATTTTTAACTGGTGCTTAATCAAAATCACAAAAAAAAAAATTCTATTAGTTATATGTTAATCAAATATAACTAAATATTTTAAATTGAAATTTTGCTGATACACTTTTAACGGTTTCTAATTGGCAACGACGTGCGATCTCAGTATCTGGTGGAAATCCAACTTAAGTTCTAAGCAACGTCAGGATCGTAGCCAGTGTTAATGTGCGCAAAAGGGTTCAACTACGTATTGCAGTCACTGCTTTTCAAAACAAGATGACTCGATGGGGATCGTCATAATGCGTGTAAAGCGCCTTTCTTCCATTATAAAATTGCTTGGTTATAGTTTTCCAGGTTTTCCTTTATATGATACATAAATGCCCCTAAAATGCTGTCTGACGGAAATGTCGCAGATGGAAGATAGAGAGATTATCTTTAATATAATCTATTATATATAATTCCCGTGTCACGATGTTTGTTCGCGATGAACTCCGAAACTAACCATCCGATTTTAACTTTTTTTTTTTTTAAATGTGTGTTTTGTTCCAACTTGAGAAATAGGATAGTTTTTATTCAGATTTTTCTTGTATTTAAATGCAAAATCGGTTAAAATCTAGCATTGAGGAAGGCGCCAATCTTGCAACCCTGAATTTTCGCCGATTTCTTTAGGGTTGCAATACTGCAATTAGAGGAATTCGTAGCTTCATTTTTCGAACAATATAATGAATATTTTTAGATGGCGCCGTGTCTCGATGCCTGTACTACATAACCATAAAATTCTCATGTTCTGAATATTATTGTTTTATGTACTACTTTAAAGTTTGTAAAAATTATATTGTATGAAATTTATATTATTTCTATGCGAAATAAATCAAATGTATGTAAGTATTACTTGATTTGATTATCAATATTTTTTTTTATTTTCTAAGTTTGAATTTGAATTGGAATAAAATATATGGAATGAAAAGTTGTAAATCAAAACATTTAACTTTTCTATGCTTACAGTTTGTCAACATGTGTTGTATTTGATTAAGAATTCTAAAATAAATTGTGATCTACAAGATAATATAATATAGACAATATAATTTTAAAGAAAGATGATGAATTTTAAGGATTTTTTGAAAAGTGTGAAAATGAAGTAAACTCTGCAATTATTTGATATAATGATAACATTAAAATTTTATAAAAGGTATTATAATAGTTGCAAGTTGAAAATCAAGGACATTTTATTTTAAAAACTTTTAATATTTGGAAAGCAAAGAATTTGAGTTATAAATTTGAGTGATTTGAATATTGTCGAAGAAAAATGATAAATGGTACTTTTAAGTTGGAAGTTATTTAAAGAAAACAAAACAACTAAATAAGTGTTTATATTAATAAAGGAGAATGTAAAGCTCATTAACTTTTCCATTTGTTTTGTGATTTCTTTCATCATAAAATAATAAAACATTTTTTGTGAAGAAGAAAAAACACATTTTCAAAATTTGAATTTGAATTGGAATAAAATATATTGAATGAAAAGTTGTGAATCAAAACGAACTTCTCTATGCTTAAAGTTTGTCAACATGTGTTTTATTTCATTAAGAATTCTAAAATGAAATGTGATCTGCAAGATAATATAATATAGACAATATAGTTTTAAAGAAATATGATGAATTTTAAGCATTTTTTGAAAAGTGGGAAAATGAAGTACACTCTGCAAATATTTGATATAATGATAACATTAAAATTGTATAAAAGATATTATAATAGTTGCAAGTTGAAAATCAAGGACATTTTTTTTAAAAAACTTTTGTTATTTGAAAAGCAAAGAATTTGAGTTATAAATTTGAGTGATTTGAATATTATTGAAGAAAAATTGATAAATGGTACTTTTAAGTTGGAAGTTATTTAAAGAAAACAAAACAACTAAATAAGTGTTTATATTAATAAAGGGGAATGTAAAACTCATTAAATTTTCCATTTGTTTTGTGATTTCTTTCATCATAAAATAATAAAACATTTTTGTGAAGAAGAAAAAACATTTTCTAAATTTGAATTTAATAAAATATGCTGAATGAAAAGTTGTGAATCAAAGCATTAAACTTTTCTATGCTTAAAGTTTGTCAACATGTGTTTTATTTGATTAAGAATTCTAAAATGAAATGTGATCTGCAAGATAATATAATATAGACAATATAGTTTTAAAGAAATATGATGAATTTTAAGCATTTTTTGAAAAGTGTAAAAATGAAGTAAACTCTGCAATTATTTGATATAATGATAACATTAAAATTTTATAAAAGGTATAATAGTTGCAAGTTGAAAATCAAGGACATTTTTTTTTAAAAAATTTTTTGTTATTTGAAAAACAAAGAATTTGAGTTATAAATTTGAGTGATTTGAATATTGTCGAAGAAAAATTGATAAATGGTACTTTTAAATTGGAAGTTATTTAAAGAAAACAAAACAAATAAATAAGTGTTTATATTAATAAAGGAGAATTTAAAGCTCAATAACATTTTTTTGTATGTACATTTGTTTTTATTTACATTTAAAAGTTGGTTTTAATTATTTCTTATTTGAATTTTTATGCATTTTGTATCCATTCAAAACACCATAATACTAATATTTCTGTTCTAAATGCTTTGAAACTTCATGTAAAAGTTTTCTTTAAATGTATGAAAGGAATAGAACATGGAAATTAACCTAAATTCATAAATTATTTTTATTTCAGTTTTTAAGTTAAGAATTTTTGTAAATTTGTAAAAAAAAGTTTGTGTCGACAAACCTTAAGCATACAAAAATATATAAATAATTAAGATATAAATTTGAAAACAGTATATTACCTACATAAGGATATTCCCAGCATAAAAATGCTTGCAAAGGGAAAAAACTATTCATGTTTTATTTATTTTTGAATTATCAAGTTTTGCAACAATATCACATTTTTGCAATGTTTATCCATATTTTAAAGAATAAATTGTATAAAAAATATTTAATTGATATATATTTAATATTATGCTAATATTTTTATGTGAAATTCAAAGGTTTTGAATATATTTAATCAAAACTCTTGAAAAAAGGCTAAATATTTTAAATCCAGGTCATTTCATATTAAAAAGCCTTTGCAAATAGGAGGAAGTTGTAAAAAAAAATTTTGTCGAGCAAATATTAACTTTTTCAAAACAAAGCTCAGAAAATATTTAGAGCTTTAAGGAAAAATAAAACTATATTTTTTAATAAATAAGACTATGAACTTGATAATTAAATGGCATTTTAATATATTTACAACATTTTAAAAGTAATATCTCTAATTAAATGTTGTCTTTAGCTTTTTTTCAAAATGAATTTTTATGCTTTTTGTTTTCATGTGAAACACCATAACAGAAGTAATTTTGATCCAAATGTTACAAAACTTTGTATTTATGTTTTTCATAAATGTTTACAGGTAATAGACATCTGAAATGATTATAGCTACATAAATATTTTTTATTTTAATTGTTAAGCTCGGAATTGCATGCAAATTTTGAAAGAATTTTGTGTTGACAGCATTTAAACTAGCACAAAATAATAAATAATAAAGATATAAATTTACCAGAGGTCCATTCCCTGTAATATGTTAGTACAAACTTAGAAATTAAAAAAATATTGATTTGATTTTGAGTTATCATGTTTTGTAACAGTATCAATTTTTGGCCATTTTTACCCTTATTTTAGCTTATAAAAATTAAAAAAAAAAAAAAATAATAATAATGAAATTCTTTTATGTGAAATCATTAGTTTTTAGTTACATTCAAAATTGTGTACAAAGATAAAAAATTTCAAAAAAATTCATTCGAAGGTGTTCGTGTACCTTAAACAATCGTTTACATTTTATTGTGAATTTCCTTTTTAAGTCATTTAATATTATATCCCGATTTTATTTTAATTGTATTGTATTTTTTGAATTATCATTTTCAGTAAAATGCCAACAAAAAAATCTAACCTCAACAATGCCCGTAGGCGTGAGGCACGACGTAGACGTGCTGAAAGGGCCCTCATGTCAACAAATCAAACCACGACAGCAAACGATAACAATACCAATTATAGTATCTAATAATTGAACGAAATACAAGAAAGCCACAGCAACGCGTGGCCGGGTCTTCTAGTATATAATAAGATAAGATATAATATATTAAGAAAATACAGAGAGATTCTCCTTAATTAACTTATTCATAAGACAACTTCATTCTTTAATAACATAAACTTTTGCATAATCCTTCTTAATAACATACTGAAAGCAGGACTGACAAGAATGAATGAAATCTTTTACGTAATTTTTTTTTGTTCTAATGCAGCTGGCAAATATTTAGAGAGCTTGATCTTGGATGCCTTAAGGCAAGCGCTGCACAGACGTTGACTTTGTATTACCCAGGGGGCACGTGTAACCTGAAGATAAGCCATGGATGCGGAGTAACAATGCCCCCGCGACGCTCTAAGATCCTATTAGGACCGGCACCTACCTGTTTAAAGTGGATCCGAAGCACTAGAAACACCCATGGCACGGCCGGGATTCGAACCCGATACCTGTGGTACCGAGCACCAGAGCCCTAGCCACTCGGCCATTCAGGCCCTTTACGTAAAATATTAACACAAAAAAAAATCGATAAATTTCCTTTATTTATAATTTTTTGTTTACAAAAAAAAAAAATTAATTTATTTTATTCTTAAGCATTTATAAATTTCCGCCTATTCTATTCTGTAACTCCCAACTGGAAAAATTTAAGGCTTAACAATTTTTGTTTTTCTATTTTTATTTTATTTATTTATTCTTTGTTTTAAAGAGAAATAGCTAAACAATAATCTTTTAAAGACTGAATATATAAAAGCCAGTGGTGGCGTGCATGTTTAGGAGCTCTTTTGCAACTAGCGAACCTATGTATGTTCCTTTGGGGTTTGTTTTATGAAAGCTCTTTCGATACCATATTTACTTTGTTCTTTTTGTCCAAAATAATGAATCATCGATACAAAAATTAGAAGGAAAAAATATATTTGTAGAGGATTCATCAAAATACCAACTGAAGCATTCTTTTAATTAGCAGGATAAAAGCGGAATATTTTTTTAAATTTTAAATTTGCATTTTTAGTTGAATACTTTTTAATTCGGGTTTTGGGGGGAATATTACGGTAATTTGATTAAAAGATCATATGAATATGCATGTAAATAGGATTCTGATATTTTTTTTTTTTAAATATGTAAATCTTAGCCTTTAAAACTAGATATTCTGTGAATTGAGAATAATATTTAAAAAAATTTAAATCTCAATTTTAATCAGGATTCATATTTTTTCATAAAGCGTTTTTACTAACTTATACTCAAATTTATAAGGAGTATAATTTTATCCACCAGTGATATTAATTAACAATGCTTGATTTTAAAAATATATAATTCTTTTAAATGTATTATATTGACCAAAACGTATATATAAAGGCCGAGATTTGCGTTTTTATATCATTCTTCTTTTTTGTTACTCATTTAATACCCAAATGTCCGTTATTATTTTTTAACTAGTACTTAACTAGTCAAAATCACAAAAAAATTTCTAATAGTTAAATTTTAATTAAATAAAACTAAATTTTTAAAGTGAAATTTTACTAATTAAACTTTTAATTTAATAATCGTCTATTTTAACGAGCATAATTTTAATATTCAGAAAAATTAATAAAATAATTCATTATGAAATAAGTACCTTTTGAGAATTATACGAAACTCTAATCAGATTTTTGTTTTCTGATTTCATTAATCAAAGGAGGTATTACAAATGGGTTTTTCCAAGAATGAAAGAAAATAATAAAAACTGTGATTGTGCAATTTCTATTCATTGGAATGAAATTCGGAAAAGATTAATCAAAAAGTGCTTCACAAATTAGGCTAAAAATAAACACCTTATGATGGCTACCTCCTGGATACTGACATCGCACGCCGCCGACCATCTTCCAGTTAGAAACCGGATAATTTGCCAATTCAAGACTTTTGATTAGCAGTGACGTGCGATCTCAGTATCTGGTGGAAATCCAACTTAAGTTCTAAGCAACATCAGAATGTACTACTTTAACACTCAAATGTTCATTAGTATTTTTAACTAGTGCTTAGTCAAAAATCACAAAAAAAATTCTAATAGTTATATTTTCTCTAGATAAACACTTTTATAGGGAAATTTTACTATTTAACATTTATTTTAGTAATCGTCAATTTTACAGAACAGAATTTTAATATTCAGACAAAATAATAAGATAACTCATTATAATATAAATTATTTTTGAGAAATATACGAAAGTCTAATAAGGTTTTTTTTTCTGATTTCATTATACTACGGAATTATTATAAATGGAGTTTTCCAAAAAAATTAAGGTGAATAATAATAATAATTGTGATTGTACGATTTATATTCAATGGAATAAAATTCTCAGAAGATTAATCAAAAAATTGCTTTGCCATATTATGCCAAAAAAAAAAAGAAAATAATAATAATAATAAATAAATAATAAAATAAAGTACTTTATAATGGATACACTCTAAATACTAAGATCGTAAGTCGCCGAACATCATCCAATTAGAAACCGCATAATCTGCCAATTCAAGACTTCTGATAAGTAGTAACGGGCGATCTCAGTATCTGGTGTAAATCCAACTTAAGTTATAAGCAACATCAGAATCGTAACCATTGTTAATGTGTGAATATGGTTCAGCTTCGTATTGCAGTCACTGCCTTCCTAAAATAGAAGACATGATGGTTATTATGACAATGTGTGTAAATAGTCTTTCTTTTATTTTCAAGCTGCTTGGTTGGAGGTTTCCTAGTTTTTTCCCATATAACACGCAAATGCACAGAAATTACTCTTAATAGTGACCCTGGTAGAAATGCCACCGTTGGAAGACATACCGATTTTAAAAAAAAAAATTGCATAGATTCTTCCTTCCCTAATGCCAACGTCATTAGTCAATAATACAAAATTTTGCATAATCCTTCTTAATAAAGGATGTATTGAAGACAGGTCTGACAAGAATGAATGAAATCTTTTACTTAAAATACTGACATCAAAAAAAAAATCTGTAAATTTCGCTTATTATCGTTTGTTTACAAAAAAAAATTTATTTTTAATTTATTTTATACTTAAGCATTTATAAATTTCCGCCTATTCTATTGTGTAACTCCCAGCTGGAAAATGTGAATACTTAACAATTTTTGTTTTTCTATTTTTATTTTATTTATTTGTTTGTTTCAAAGCGAAATAACGAACAATAATCTTTTAAAGACTGAATACACAAGAGCCAGTGGTGGTGTGCATGTTTTGGAGCTCTTCTACACAACTAGCGAGTCTATTTGTGTTCCTTTGGGGGTTGTTTTATGAAAGCTCTTTCAATACTGTATTTGCTTTGTTCTTTTTATACAAGATAATGAAACATCGATACAAAAAGAAAAAGGACAAAAAAAATTATTCATAGAAGGTTTATCAAAAAATACCAACTGAAGCATTCTTTTGAAGGATGAAAGCGGAATATATATTTTTTTTAACATTTTAACTATGCATTTTTATTTGAATACTTTTAAAATGGTTTTGTGGATGAATATTACCATAATTTGATTAAAAGATCTTATTAATATGCATGTGAACAAAATTCTGATAATTTATCTTTTTTTTTTAGTATGTAATCTTAGCCTTTAAAACCGGAAACTCTCTAAATTGAGAATTATATTTTAAAAAAAATTCAAATCCCAATTTTAATTAGAATTCACACTTTTCTTATAAAGCATTCTTACTAACTTATACTCTTTTATATATATATATATATATATATAAAGAAGGATAATTTTTCTTACCAGTGATATTAATTAACAATACTTGATTTTAAAAATAGATCATACTTTAAATGCACTAGAAAGTGCATATAAAAAGCCAGAGATTTATTATTTTATTTGCGCCTGTTTTTTATTTAGTTATTTTTTTTTTTTAATTTTAACACTTTAATACTCAAATGTTTATTATTATTTTTTAAATGGTGCTATTTTTTGGTGCTGCTTTACTTTCACAATACGATCTGTAGTTAATTAATTATGTAACTATTAGCACGTGAAAAATATTAAATGTTATGTATTAAAAAGCTCGTGAAACAAATGTAAATAAACCAATACGAATTGCTTGTGAAAGTAATTTTAAAACATTAACCACTAAGATGCGTGGAAAGTGGTGAAGCACAAAAAATTGATTAATAAAACACAAAAACTCCGCCCTCGAAAATAATATCCGTAATTTTATGAGTAAAAATATATATTAAATCCTGATTACGAAACACAAATGTAAAAACGTGTAAAGAGCTATGGCGTCAATTCTAGTACGTAATACTTTCGCAGACGACTCATGAATTAAACAATTTAATAATAAAATTCATTTTGCATTTCAATAATTAAAAATATTTATTTACAATTTTTATTGATTTTTGATGAATATTAAGAATATCCGAAAGTAAACAGAAGATTATTAAACTAAAAATTTTAAAGCGAAATTTTAGTATAAAAAAATTACTATTTTTTTATAATTAAAACTTAACTTAATATCATTATTTTTATGGTTTGTGATCACGTATTATATAAAAGAAAAATAATGCCCTCAGTGAACAAAAATTTAACCCTTAACTATTATAAGAAATTGTTTATTAGAAAATAATGTAAAAACATAAAACAGATTATTTAGTCTTATAAATTAAAGAATCATTTCCATAATTGTAAATATAAGAAATATTATCCTATAAAATAATAAATGAACATTATATTAAATAAATAATAGCTTAATTATAAATTAAACAACAAATACAATTTAATTCACCATCATGATCCTAAAATACTTTATCCAAAGTATTTTTGTTTATGTATTTAACACTGAATTTCCTTTAATCACAAATTATTTTTAATGCCACCGAAACATTATTCAAATATTTACATTTTTATATTAAACATTTATTTTTTCTTAAATTCTGGAAGGTAATATTTTAATTAAATATAAACTTATAGTTGGTGAAAATTTTCAGATTATCTTATTTTCACAAGTGAAAAAATTAATGTTTGAGTCTATCTATATATATTATCGAATTTAAAAATGTCGAATATTTCCCCATCGTCATTATAAAGTTTTCAGAAATGAATAAATATAAAGAAATTTTTATTCCTTATTTATTTCAGTAATGATTTTTATAGTTAAAATTTTATGGTTGAATTTATTCAGTCATTAAACTATTCTTTTGTGTACAATTTCTTTAATGGGTGATTTCGAAAGACCACTTCTTAATTTTATTCTATAAACTCGAAATTTATTAAACTATATTTTCTTCCTCGTTATGAAGCAATTATAATTTCGAATAAAGGACTGGATTCGAAAAAAATGTCATTCATTGTTTAATTCAAAATGATTTTTGAGTTTTTCCATTATCCTTTTTTTTTTTTTCTCATTTCTAAGAAGCAATTGGAAATAAAATTACGAAATAAACAAAAAAACATATATATTCATTTTGAACAAATATTTTTATGATAATTTATGTGTATAAAAAAATTGGAATGAGATTTTGGAGGATTGGTTTCCAATGAATGTGCATAGGAAAGAGTAAGAGAAACAAGAAGAATTAAAATGACCTGAGGGTGATAAAAATAAAAATACAAAGAGTATCTAAGAGTAAAAATGAAAAGAAGGTCTAAAAGTTAGTAGATAAAGAATGTTTAAGAGTAAGAATGCAAAGAATGTCTAAAGGTGATGAAAAGTAATAATGTAAAGAATGTCTAAGAGTAAGAAAGCCTGCAGGTGATTAAAAGTAATAATGTAAAGAATGTCTAAGAGTAAGAAAGCCTACAGGTGATTAAAAGTAAGAATGTCTAAAGGGTGATTAAAAGTAAGAATGTCTAAAGGGTGATTAAAAGTAAGAATGCCTAAAGGGTGATTAAGAGGAAGAATGTCTAAAGGGTGATTAAGAGGAAGAATGTCTAAAGGGTGATTAAGAGGAAGAATGTCTAAAGGTGATTAAAAGTAAAAATGTCTAAAGGGTGATTAAAAGTAAAAATGTCTAAAGGGTGATTAAAAGTAAAAATGTCTAAAGGGTAATTAAAAGTAAGATTGCTTAAAGGGTGATTAAAAGTAAGAATGTCTAAAGGGTGATTAAAGGTAAGATTGCTTAAAGGGTGATTAAAAAGTAAGAATGTCTAAAGGGTGATTAAAGGTAAGATTGCTTAAAGGGTGATTAAAAGTAAGAATGTCTAAAGGGTGATTAAAAGTAAGAATGTCTAAAGGGTGATTAAAAGTAAGAATGTCTAAAGGGTGATTAAAAGTAAGAATGTCTAAGAGTAAGAAAGCCTACAGGTGATTAAAAGTAAGAATGTCTAAAGGGTGATTAAAAGTAAGAATGTCTAAATGTGATTAAAAGTAAGAATGTCTAAAGGTGATTAAAAGTAAGAATGTCTAAAGGGTTATTAAAAGTAAGAATGTCTAAAGGGGATTAAAAGTAAGAATGTCTAAAGGGTGATTAAAAGTAAGAATGTCTAAAGGGTGATTAAAAGTAAGAATGTCTAAGGGTGATTAAAAGTAAGAATGTTTAAAGGGTCATTAAAAGTAAGAATGTGTAAAGGGTGATTAAAAGTAAGAATGTTTAAAGGGTCATTAAAAGTAAGAATGTGTAAAGGGTGATTAAAAGTAAGAATGTCTAAAGGGTGATTAAAAGTAAGAATGTGTAAAGGGTGATTAAAAGTAAGAATGTTTAAAGGGTCATTAAAAGTAAGAATGTGTAAAGGGTGATTAAAAGTAAGAATGTCTAAAGGGTGATTAAAAGTAAGAAAGTCTAAAGGGTGATTAAAAGTAAGAAAGTCTAAAGGGTGATTAAAAGTAAGAAAGTATAAAGGTGATTAAGAGGAAGAATGTCTAAAAGTGATTAAGAGGAAGAATGTCTAAAAGTGATTAAGAGGAAGAATGTCTAAAAGTGATTAAGAGGAAGAATGTCTAAAGGTGATTGGCATCAGATAATTTGAAACCACACAGATTTGAAGTGAAAGAGAAAGAAACTATAAATTTATTTGTAAACAACATCAACTTTAACTACAAAAGTAAGAAAGAAATAAGGAATAACTTGCAAAGAAAGTTTTAATATAAATGTTTTTTAATACAAACAAGCTGATTTTAAAAAAAAATTTATTACATATTTATTTAAATTTTATCTTTTTATATTTTCAGCTTTCAGTTTTAAGTACAATGCATCATGAAATATTCATCAAAATTTAAGTCTTATTGGTTTACTTTTACTATTCAGTAAACGTAGTTAAAGTATAACATAAAAAACATAGAAATATAATTTGTACACTTATAATTTTTTTTCCCAATAGAAATGGAGGAAATGTTTCCGATTAGATTAGGAATTTTCCTTTTCAGAATAGTTATCCTGCAAGAAAGTTCTTGTTGGTGTAAAAAAAATTCGAATTGAAAAAAGGAGTAAAGAGTTCTTCATGAAGTTAAAGTGATCGAAAATTTCTGGAAGTTTCTTCATTAAGAATATGACACAGTTTCTTGGGGCACAAAATCGATTAAAATCGCTTGCTGGTGAAAGAAACAAAACTAATAAACGGAAAGTTTATTAGTTTATAAAGTAATCTGCTTCTAATTTTTTTTCTTAGTATTAGAACATATTTTTAAGGCTTTTATCTTATTAAATGTGTAATCAATCTGGTATGAATTGATAAAAAAAAATATTTTGTTTTTCTTGTGAATGCTGAATATTATTTCAAAAGATCATTTAAGGAAAGATTGAATTGAAAGAAAACTCTTTCATTATTTTATGGATTTTATCCTTTTAAATATGCATAAATAATAAATCTCGTTTGAATTATGAAAAAATTCTGTTTTGTTTTTCTTGTAAATGCCGAATTTTATTTCAAAAGGACTTTTAATGAAAGAAAAATCTTTCATTCTTTTATGGCTTTTATCTTATTAAATGTGTAATAAATCTCATTTGAATTAAGAAAACAATATTGTTTTTTTTCACGTAAAATGCTGAATATTATTTCAAACGGACATTTAATGAAATATTGAACTGAAAAAAATCTGTTTAATTCTTTTTAGGGCATTTACCTTATTCAATAATGTAATAAATATCATTTGACTTAAGAAACTGAATATTATTTTATTTTTCTTGTAAATGCCGAATATTATTTCAAAATAACCTTTTATGAAAGAAAGCTCTTTCATTCTTTTATGGATTTTATTTTATTAAATATGCAATTAATCTTGTTTGAATTAAGAAAAAAATATTGTTTGTCTTTCTTGTAAATGCCGAATACTATTTCAAATGGACATTTAATGAAATAACCTTTTATGAAAGAAAACTCATTCATTCTTTTTATGGATTTTATTTTATTAAATATACAATTAATTTTGTTTGAATTAAGAAAAAAATATTGTTTTGCCTTTCTTGTAAATGCCGAATACTGTTTCAAATAGACATTTAATGAAATAACCTTTTATGAAAGAAAACCCTTTCATTCTTTTTATGGATTTTATTTTACTAAATATACAATTAACTTTGTTTGAATTAAGAAAAAAATATTGTTTTGCCTTTCTTGTAAATGCCGAATACTATTTCAAATGGACATTTAATGAAATATTGGAATCCATTTATTATTATATTTCCGTTGCATAACGTGAAATCAGAACAAAATCTGATTAGACATTCATATAATTCTCAATAGTGATTTATTTTATAATGAATGATCTTATCGTTTTGTCTGAATAATAAAATTATGCTCATTAAAATAGACGATTATTAAATTAAAATTTAACAACACTTTAAAAATATTATTTTATTTAATTAAAATTTCAATAGCAAATTTCACTTTAAAAACTTAGTTTTATTTCATTAAAATATAACTATTAGACATTTGATTTTGACTAAGCACCAGTTAAAAAATAATAATTCACTTTCGAGAGTTTACAAAGTTACAAAAAATATGAGACTCAACAACACAAATCTATGACTTTATATATATGCTTTAGCCCTGGGGTGGCCAACCCAAATGATATTGCGGGCCACTTTGCAAACGGATCGTAACTCTGCGGGCCGTATATAAAATTATATATCCCTCTATTAAACATAATGAGTTATTACTATTGTGTTGACTATTATTCTTACATTTAATCATAGATAATATACTAATTATGATACTAAATGCACATTGTAAAGAAATATATAACACTAAAAATGAAATATAAAAAATATGCAAATATAAGCGAAATAATAAAAAAGGAAATCATACAAAAGTATTTATTTTGCTTGTGTAATATTTGTTTCTCCACTCTTTCACTTAGCTTTTGCAAATCGACCTCAATTTGGGTATTTCCGCATCGTAATGGGTGTTGCAGGTTAGCGCCCGTTATGTTTGAGCGTGTTTTATGTTTGATCTATTTCATTTTTGAAAAAAACGATTCGCAGGGGTAACTTGAATCCAAAGAGCTGAAAATTTTTTGTGCCACATTTCTCAAATTGGAAAATTCTTCTTTTGTGACGTAAGTGTTACACAAATCTGTTTTTGATTGTGATGTTTGAAAAATGCTTTTTAATTCAATATTGCATTATAAGTTAACCAGTTCCATTTCGAAATATTCTGGGGCAGACTCGATTTCAACATGAAAGGGAGATAAATACATTTCAAAAATTTTGTTGTATTTTTCTAACTATAAATTACTGAATCGCCTTTCACGAGCAGCTGTAAATTTTCTCATTTTTTTGCATATTTGATGTAATTTTGAATACATGGATGCACACATAATGTATTTTTTAATACATTGGATTTCACTACTTTGGCCATTATAAAAAAAATATATTTTGCAAATTTGTCACAAATCTCACGGACCGGAAAAATATTCAAGGCGGGGCACGGATTGGCCACCCCTGCTTTAGCCAATCTAATAATTTTAAAGAAATATTTTTAAAATCAAATATAGTTACCAATATTGCCTAGTAAGAAAAATTAAATAAGTAAGTAAAAATGATTTGCGAAAAAATATGAATCCTGATTAAAATTGGGATTAATATTTTTTTTTAATATAATTCGCAATTCTCAGAATTATCAGTTTTAAAGGTTATGATTTAAATGTTTTACCAAAAAAAAAAAAGATAGCAGCATCTTGTTCCCATGCATATTCTTATGATCATTTAATCAAATTATGGTAATATTCCTCCAAAACCCGAATTAAAAATATACAACTAAAAATGCTATTTGAAATGTTAAAAAAAATATTGCGCTTTTAACCTGTTAATTAAAAGATTGCTTCAGTTTGTATTTTGATGAACCCTCTATGAATATTTTTTTGCCTTTTTATTTTTGTATCGATGTTAATAAATGAAAATAAATGAAAGCCAGTGTGCATCACCATTGGCTTTCATTTATTCAGTCTTTAAAAGATTATTGTTCGTTATTTCGCTTTGAAACAAAAAATAAATAAATAAAATAAAAATAGAAAAACATAAATTATTAAGTCTTAAAATTTTCCAGCTGGGACTTACAGAATAGAATAGGGGGAAATTTATAAATACATAAAAAAATAAAATAAATTAGAAATAACTTTTTTTTGTAAACAAGCGTTTAGAAGAGAAATTTTTTGTGTATCAATATTTTATATCAAAAGGTTTCATTTATTCTTGTCAGATCTGTTTACAGAACATCATTTATTAAGAAGCATTATGCAAAGTTTTGTATTATTAAAGAATGAAGTTGTCTTATCAATTAGTTAATTAAGGGGAATCTATGTAATTTTTAAAAAAAAAATATCGGTGTGCTTTCCATCTGAGGCATTTCCACTAGAAGGGACTATGAGGCGTAACTTCTCTGCATTTACGTGATATATGGGAGAAAACCTGGGAAACTCCAACCATGCAGCTTAATTATGGATTCAGACCAACCATGCTGCTTCATAATGGACTCATTGCATTCATTTTCCATTTTAGGCATTCATTTGCCTAAACAAGAGAAAAAAATTGAAATTCCATAAGCCCCGGGAATTTTAAATTGAAAATTGGTCTTACTTTTTGGAAATTAGTAAATTAATTAAACACAGTAGTAAATTTCTGAGAAATAAATTTCATATAAATATTTTTGAAATTACTCTATGTAATTCTGAATTCAATTATATGAAGTGTTATAAATCAATTAATAAGAAATAAACCTTTCATATATGATTTATTTTAACTTTTATTCTTTGTAGCAAGTATAGTCTTAAATGCGATCCATCTTTCTTTTTTCTTTCATGAACAAAATATTCTAATTTACTTTAAAGTAGATGATTTCAACTTTTCGTCTGAATATTAAAATTAAGCTCTTTAAAATAAACTATTATTAAATTAAGAGTTTAATAGCTAAATTTCACTTGAAACATTTAGTTTAATTTAATTAAAATGCAGCTATTAAAAAATTTTTTTGTGACTTTTACTGAGCACCAATTAAAAATACTAATGAACATTTGAGTATTAAAGTTACAAAAAAGGAGACAGACGCCAAAGCACACATCCCTGACTTTATAAGCTTTGTCCATTCTTATACAATTAAAGAACTATCTATTATTAAAACCATGTAATGTAAACCAATATTGCTGGTAACAAAAATTAAATAAGTTAGTTAAAATGCTTTATGAACAAAAAATCCTGATTAAAATTAGGATAAAATGTTTTTTCAAATATAATTCTGAATTCACGGAATTTCCAGTTTTAAAGGTTAAGATTTTCACATCTGACAAAAAAAAAGGGGGGAGTTGAATTAGCAGATTTTTGTTCGAATGCATATTCATATGATCTTTTAATCAAATTATGTTAATATTCATACCAAACCCAATTTAAAAGTATCCAACTAAAAATGCATATATAAAATATTAATAAAAATATTCCGCTTTTATCCCGTTAATTAAAAGAATTCTTCAGTTGGTATTTTGATGAATCCTCTACAAATATATTTTTTTCTTTATTTTTGTGTCGATGTTTCATTATCTTGAATGAAAAGAACAAAGCAAATACAATATTGAAAGCGCTTTCATAAAACAACCCCCAAAGGATAGTAAATAGAACTCGCTAGTTGTAAAAGAGCTCCTGAACATGTACACCACCACTGGCTCTTATTTATTCTGTCTTTAAAAGATTATTGTTCGCTATTTCCCTTTGAAACAAAAATAAATAAATAAATAAAACAAAAATTGTTAAGTATTCAAATTTTCCAGCTGGGAGTTACTGAATAGAATAGGTAGAAATTTATAAATGCTTAAGAATAAAATAAACTAAAAATATTTTTTTTTTGTAAACATGCGATCATAAAGGAAATTTACTGGGTTTTTTTGTGTCAATATTTTACGTAAAAGATTTCATTTATTCTTGTCAGACCCGTTTTCAGTACATCATTTATTAAGAAGGATTATGCAAAATGTTGTGTTATTAAAGAATGAAGTTGTCTCATGAGTTAGTTACTTAGAGCGAATTTATGTAATTTTTTAAGAATATCGGTATTCCTTCATCTAATAGATGTAATGTTCATCTAATAGATGTAGGCGTAACTTCTGTGAATTTACGTGTTATATTGGAGAAAATTTGGAAAACTCCAACCAAGCAGCTTGATTACGAATACAAGACACTTTAAACCTATTGCCGTAATCACCATCAAATCTTCTTGTTTCAGTAAGCAATGACTGCAATACGAAGCTGAATCCTTCTGCGCATATTAACATTGGCTACGATGGGCGCCGCTTGTAGGCAATAGGGCTGAGAGTTCAATCCTCTGACTACTTTATTGTAGACACTGTTTCAAAAAACGAGGAGACTCGATGGCGTTTTTGATATTCAGCATCTTTCCTCGTGAGTCGGACTACCTAGCGGGAGTTTTTCTAATTTGCGATATGAAAATGCCGGGTGGTTCCCCCAGAATGTCCTGTATCCCAACAGAAGCTGCTCCCCCACCTCCTTCCATGAGACCACAAGAATTCATGAAGTTGGTCTCTTTGTTGCTGTCGACCCAATGGGATAAGAAACAACAACAGCAATTTCGATGTTGCTTACAACTTAAGATGATTCCCACCACCACCACCATTCAGTGTTAAAAAATTTCCATTTCAGCTTCTGAGACTCCACTGTCTCCAAGTCGTTGTACATCGAGTAGACAATGTGGATATAAAACTATAAGGCGTTAGTTGCGAAGTATGTAGTGTGCCTACAATTAATTGTACGTTTTTAAATGCGCCTTAACTTCAAAATGTTTGAGACCCATTGGTCAAGCTAGTACCTCTAACAAATACTCAATTCGACAGTTTCCCCCTTTAAACCGGATATTTTCCTTTCCGCTGAATAGCTGATAGAAGTAATAAAAATGAATATTTTGTGAACAGCATTTTGCAATTCGTTAAAATCATGTCCTTAACTACACGATATCATCCTTTAATCTATTATTAACTCAACCGATAACACTTCTTTCAGAATAACAAAAGTATGAAGAAATAATCACCATATTAAGTAGTATTTTTTCGATTAAAAACATATTCGTTGCAGTTTTTCTAATAAGGTATCGGGCCCGTTCCTTGTTTCGAAGAACCTGTAAACATAAAATGGGCGTCGTGACCCGAAAGATGGATGACGCACCGCATGCGGAGCGATGAGGAAACAGGAGGATCTCTGGGAGAATTTCTTTTTGTTCGATGTAAAAATTTTTAAGTAAAACAGAAACTGTTTTCATATCCATTATCGGTTCCATTATCCATTATTTTCATATGTTCGGTTTTTGTAATTCAGCTACAATAATGGATCCGAATTTCACTTTAAATGTTCAGCCAAAAGAATGGAGAGAAGACGTTCAATTTTTTTTTCTGAGGGGAAGGGCAAAAAAAAAACAGTTTAGTATTTTTTTGAGTCATGATAGTTTGGAATCATGATAAACATTCCTCAGATTAAACTTGAGTATTATACAACTCGGTTCTCGAGTAAATACGAATTGATCTTTTTTATTTATGGGTGAACAGATATCTTCTGGTGCTCGGTGTCACAGTTTTCGGCTTCGAGTCCCGGCGATGCCATATATGCTTGTAAAGGTTCGAAATCCACTTTAAACAGTATGGAGCTGTTGAGACAATGGTGAAGATGTATATATCTATATGCGCATATATATATTAATGCACATGCGTTGTTGTTTGTTATTAAAGTTATAAAAAAACAGTGAAGCACTTAAATTGTCTAGGTACCAAGTTTACAAATTTCTAGGACGGGTATCCTACTCCAACACTGATCATAATGAACAGCGCAGGCATTCTAGTACAAGAAACAATAGAAATGAAGGGTCATCATGTAAATGAATATGAGATAAATTACATTAAAGCCAATTGAAATACAATCGATGTGCATCAACAAAAGTAACATGATCAAAAAGTTGAACTAGGAATGCATGTCATTTTCATACCATACAGGTCATGTAGTGTAAGCCCCATGAAGCATTACAGCTCGCGTACTGGAACTTGGAATGTCCTATATGTCACTAACATGGTCTGTTCTATGTAGGAGTCCAATGCAATAGAAAGAACACTTTCAGATAACCGTTGGCGCAAGTGTCTAAAGTGGCAATGGCTGGAAATATAACCTAAGGCTCGGTTATCATTGCACTCGAGGTTAGTCTATTTCACTCCTCAGGCCCGATGAATATCCACCACTTTCGCATTCGTACGATCAGCTGGCCTATCAGCATTGCATCAGTGTGGAGAAAAAAGAGTTCAGCAAACATTCGGAACCCGCATGTCAGTGAAATACCATCTACCGAGTCCAACGTTGCTATGCGGTTCCTAATTGTCTAAGTATACCTTACTTAATTTTGTAAGCCGGGTGCTGAAGCAAGGGATCGTTTTCTTAGTTCATTAATTACTTATTCTTTTTTTCTCAAAATTATGCGACAATAGGAGATTTTGTGGTGGGGAAATGTCCTGGTCATAGTTTGGGCTTTTATTTCTATCTGCATGAGTTAGAGGCTGGTACTTTGTTAAGAAATTTTAACAATCCGTTCGATTCAATGGCTATCGTGTTAAAAAACTTGACGAGGACAACCACAACGATTATGTTTTATTAATCCATATTGACTGCATTTGCTGTAATTACAGCAATTGAGAACATGCTAATTAATGTGATGGTGTTTATCGTGAACACATGCAAAGCAATGAAACTTTACACACTTGGACATATTTCTCGATTACACGCATATAAGAAGCACACATATACCAGGGTGTGCAGGTTTTAAACAGCGCCCATAAATTACACGATTTAAGGGTTACTCTAAAATCCGTCACATTTGAATGTGAACAAGGCTTAACAAATACGATTTGTCAAGAAACATAACAATCAACCCAGGTTTGTTAAATACATGTGTATTCATGGATAAAACTGTTGTATTGGCATTGTGGGGGGGGAAGTCCTGTGTTGCACCCTGAATAACTTTGAATCTACTACATTTACGTCGTTTATCAGTGGCCTCACGCAGTAAAAGAAAAAAGTAGAGAAAAAAATTATTAATTAAAAAAGGATATCTATTAAAACATGTTTTTTCTCTTTACCATCACATGAAATATTGGTGATTTAAAGATCATATAAGAATACTTCGCAGAAATGAAAAAAAAAGTGTTATAAAAATAAATAAAAACGTTATCGTAAAAATATATTCATTGACTTTCACGAGAAAATTATTTTTGACTGAAAAACAACTGTGGCTTCCTATTAAATTGAAATAATGTTACTGCGAAAAAGAAATTATGAGGTTATGACGAGTTTCGCAAATTTGTAAATTATTTTTTGATTATTTAAAATTGTTTGTTAAAGGAATCGCATTTCAGATTTTAAATTATCGCTTTTTTTAATTTATAAAAGTAAGAATCACTATTGGAATTGTTTTTGCTCTTTTTTTTCATAACAAACAACAGAAAAAGCTTTTCTATTTTTTTTATTTTTGTATTGTTTTATTTTATGCAAAGGAAAACAAATCAGTAATAGTAATAGCTGAAATACAATTTATGTTACAATGAAGAATATATATAAATACAGATTTCATTTCTTAAACCTAAGTATATTAAAGTAATATTTGTATTTTTTTCCCCAAGAATTTTTAGTGTGTTTAAATATTTATTAAAAAATGTCAACTAATAATTTGAAATCTGGTAAAAATAAAATAACTCAAAAACCAAGTGCCTAACCGATTTTATTTCACGCATACTTCAAATATTGAACAATTAATTCGTTATTAAATTGTAAAATGCATCTGAGGATTCCATTAAATCACAAAACTCTGTTATTCTTTAGTAGAATTGCCAGGCATTTTAATAAACATAATTTTTTTTCCATTTTCTTTACTATCTCAAAAACAAAAGTAAATCGAATAAACTTTTTTTCTAAACAAATATTTTCTTTCCACTATTCTTATTTCGGAAAATAAAAAAAAAGGTTTTATTATCAGGAACGAAAAAAAAAAGAAATTATAAACCTTTAAAACTTTCCAGACATCAGATTTAAGCTGACCTCAGATTTTGTCCTAATATTTACAAATCTTTTTTGCTATTATTACTTCTATTGCTTTTTTCGGTTTAAACAAACATTTCCTTTAGAATCGTTTTTTTTTCCTGCCAAGATTCTTTTCCCGGAGAAAAATATGTTCTCTTTGAAAGCATTTTCTTGCTCGGTGAACGAAACTGCTCCGAAAAGGACTTCTCTTTGCAATCTCTGGGGGATTATGTCCAATGATCCTTCAGGTCGTGGAAAAGATAGTGGATTTTTTCCGAGTTCAATGCTTCCTTTAAAAGAAATGTTCCCTCTTTTCTGAGGTTCCATTTGTACTACCTTAAAATCTTTTTTCACCCTGAGCCGCAAGTCTTTTAAAGAGGGAGGATCCTGTCAATGCGATGCAAAAGGAAAGTCACAAGAAATGAAATCTATGTATTGGGCGGGATAATTTTTTTGTTATATATTAGTATGTCTCTAGTACCACTTATACAAACAACTTACCGACAACGGAACTATCGGTGCATCCCAAGTAAAACTTATATATACAATTCCACCAACAGAATGATCGGTGCGTCTCAAATATCATTTGCATATACAGCCCAGACATGGAAAGTGTGGTACCTCTGAAGTAATTACTTATACGAGCAGACTATTGGTGAACTTCTAATACCACTTATATGTACAGACCACTGATGGGACTATCGGTGCACTTCCAATACCACTTATATGTACTCACAATCATCGACATACCTCTGACAGAATGATCGACGCGTTACCACTTATACACACAACGCACTGACTTAATGATTAGAGCGTCTCAAATACCAATTATACAACCCAGCGATTACACATCCCATCAGCGATTGTACTATTGGGGATGTTAAGTACACAAATGTTCAACTATGTGACGGGACTATCGGTGCGCCTCAAATACCACTTATACATGCAGCCCACTGACGGGACTACCTACGCGTCTCTACATATACATATGACCTACCGACGGGACGATCAATACACTACCAAAACCACAAAGCAAAGACTGAATGATAAAAGCGTCTTAAGTACAAATTATACGTACAGCCCACACAACTACGAGACTGTCGGGGCATCTTAAGTACCACCTGTTTGTACAGTGCATCGATTGGACATTTGGTGTACTTCCAGTACTGCTTACACGTACAATTTACCGACGGAATGATCAGTGCGTCTCAAGTACCCCTTATATGTACAACCCAATGATGGGACTATCGGTGAGCTTCAAGTATCATTTAAATGTACAGCCCGACGACAGGACGATATGTCCAAGTACCACTTATACGTAAAAACCCCTGACGGGATTATTTAAACGTGTCAAGTAATATTACACTTTTGATCTACCGACGTGACGATCGTTGCGTTTCAAATACCCCTTATACGTACAACCTTCTGTTTGGTACTATTGATATGTCTCTGAAATACTTATACGTACAACCACTGGTGCGCATAAACGTATTTGACCCAAAAAACAAGAACAAAATATATTTCGTATTAATTTGTATTCCTTTCCCTTTGATCAGAATGGAATGTGGCTTTCATAAGGACACGAGGGGCTGCTATACTGTTCGGCAAAACGATTTATAATAAACTTCCCCAAATATTGCATATGGATGTTTGTACCCTCCTCCTCATGTCCAGTAGAAGGAGTTTGCTGCCTGAAGGATAATCATGCCGATCTCTACTTAGACAAAGTAACTCAAAGTGTCTGAAAGCAGTAACTGTAACGGATACTACAAGCGGATTCAAACGTGAATCTTTCTTCTTGCCATATTACCACTAGCAAATACGTTCGGGAAACCCTTCCTTGCAAACATTTCTTTTATGGAATCTATTATTCTTTTATACATTTAAATGAAGTACAAACTTAGTCGATACTTTAATTCTAAAAATGTTAAAAATGATTACAGTTTGCCAAGTCCCCTTAAAAATACTTTTAAGAGAAGTATTTTTTTTTTTAATTCGTAGCTATTTAAGTTTTCTCAAAAGAATATTAAAACTAAAAATATAAGAGTTAAAAAACAGCTCGACATAAACTTCCGATATAATTAAAGTACGAAGTATTATTCTTTGCTCATAACAATTCATTAAAATAAAAAAGCCCATAATTGTAGCTTAAAATGGTGCTCATTAATATTACGTCTTTATGTCAGTAATTACCCCAAATGGCGGTTTAAAAACTTTTAGGAAGTTTCTCCTACTTTCGATTAATTTATATTCTGCTTCTGGTTAGATTTCCACCCTAAAGTGTAAACAATAATTATTATTAAGCGGAAAGAACAGTGTAACATTTTTGCAAATGTTTGCCATCAACTTAATTTTTATAAGATTTCAGTTTCTTTACCATAAGTTCACATCGCATAATGGAAGCACAGTATAAACACAAACTAGTTATTAGGGTTATGGATAATGAGGGACCAGAAGTTTCTTTGAAGATTCGTGTGGAAAATTAAGGTTTTATGAGCCATGATTAATATAATTTTATAGCGGAAACATCTCACATACTTTAGCCAAAGATGGAAGCTGGTAGGAATCAATTTTTCACCCGTAACAATTCGAAGTTTGAGTGAGCATGTTAACTATAAAAGGTATTATTTCTTTAAAATACTTAAGAATTGTACATTATAAATTGATTATAGTCAACCCGGCTTATGTTGTAACAAAGCCCCACAAAATATACGATTTAAGGTAAAACCACGTCACATATCAATGTGAACGTTGCTTAACAAATATTCTTGTTCAAGAAAAAAAAAATTACAGATAATCACCCCGTGTTTGCTAAATACATGAGTGCTCATTGGAAACATTGTTGTATTATCATTGTAATGCCGGAACGTTTCTTTGAATCTACTACACTTCTGCCGTTTATCAGTGGTTTCGCAAATGAATAGAACAAATTGGGTGCAAAATGATATTACCAAAAATAATATACCTATGACATTTCATGTTTTTCCCCTTCACCATGACATAGAAATTTTGGTAATTTAAAGATCCCATAAAAATATATATGACAGAAATAAAAGAAATTGTATTATACAGATTAATAAATAGATTATCGTAGAAAGACATTAATTTCTTTCACGAGAAAATTATTTTTGACTGAAAAAGATTTGTGGCTTCACTGCTTTATTGAGATATTGCTAGTTACTTTAAAAAAAAAAAAAAAAATTTCGAATTTATGTCGAGTTTCATAAATTCGTAATTTATTTTTTCTTATTTGCTTAAAAATGTTTATCGTTTGTTAAATGAATTACTTTTCAAATTTTAATTTATCGCTTTATTGTTTTATTTATAAAAGCAAGAATTATCTTTGAAATTCTTTTTTTCGTGAAATACAACAGAAAAATGTTATTTATTCTTTTAAGTTTCGTTTTGATTTTTTGGTTGTTTTATTTTATGCAAAGAAAGATAAATCATAACAGCTGAAATAAAATTTATGCTATAATGAAAGATATAAATACAAATTGCATTTAAAGATACCTAAGTAATATTTGTGTTTTTTTCCAAGAATTTTTAACATGATTAAAATATTTATTAAAAAATGTCAATTAATAATTTGAAATCTTGTAAAATATGAAATGACTCAAAAAACAAGTACCTAAGATATTTTATTTCATGCAAACTTCAAACTTTGAATAATTGATTCGTAATTCAATTGTAAAATACGTCTGAGAATTCTGTTAAATACAAAACTCTTTCAATTTTTTGGTAGAATTACTAGACATTTTATTAAACAGAATTTGTTTTTGGGGATTTTTTTTACTATCTCGAAAACAAAAGTAAATAGAATAAACTTTTTTTCTCAACAAATATTTTCTTTCTACTATTTTTATTTCGGACAAATAAAAAAAGAGTATTATTATAGAGGGAAAAAAAAGGAAGGAATTATAATCCTTTAAAACTTTCCAGACATTAGATTTAAGCTGACCTCGGATTTTGTCCAAACATTTACAAATCTTTTTTTCTGTTATTACTACCATTACTTTTTTTCAGTTAAACAAACATTTCCTTTAGAATCTATTTTTTTTTCTGCCAACAATCTTTTCCCGGAGAAAAATGTGTTCTCTTTGAAAGCATTTTCTTGCTCAATGAACTAAACTGCTCTGAAAGGGACTTCTCTTTGCAATTTCTGGGGGATTACGTCCAATGATCCTTCCCGTCGCAAAAAAGGTAGTGGATTTCCGGCCGAATTCAATGCTTCCTTTAAAAGAAATGTTCCTTCTTTTCGAAGGTTCCATTTGTACTACCTTAAAATCCTCTTTTACCCTGAGCCGCAGGTCTTTTAAAGATGGAGTATCTTCCCTTTCTCGTGATGTAAAAGGAAAATCACAAGAAATGTAATCTATGTATTGGGTGAGATATTTTTCTCGCTATATATCAGTGAGTCACAAATAACCCTTATACGTACAACCCACCGACGATGGGACTATCGTTGCATCATAAGTACCACTTATATATACAAGTCACCGGTGGAATGATCAGTGTGTTTGAAATACCATTTATATATACAGCCCAGGGATGGGACGATTGATACGTCTGAAGTACTAATTATACGTGCGCACTATCGATGTTCTTCTAATACCCCTTATACATAAAGACTACTGACAGGACTATTGGTGCGTGCTGCTGGTGCCACTTATACGTACAGCCCATACAGAATGATCGATGAGCTGCCACTTATTATGCGCACAACGCACCGACTTAATGATTAGATTAGATTATCTCATGTACCAATTATACATACAATCCAGCGATTACACATCCCACTGACGACGGGACTATCGGGGGATGTTAAGTACTTCCTATATGTACAAACCCCCGACGGGAATCCCGGTTTATCTCAAATACCACTTATATGTGCAGCCCACTGACGAGACTATCTATAATTCTCAAATACTACTTATATTTATGACCTATTGACGGGACAATCGATACACTATCAGTACCACAACGCACAGACTTAATGATAAGAACATTTCATGTATAAAGTATGCGTACAGCCCACCGACGACGAGATTATCGGTGGATCTTAAGTACCACTTATATGTACAGCCAATCTTTGGGACACTTAGTGCACTTCCAGTACCACTTATACAACTCACCGACGGAATGATGAGTGCATCTCAAGTTCCCCTTGTACGTACAATGTCTCAAGTACTTGTATCTATGTGTCTCAAGTACTACTTCTACTTATAGCCTACCGACGGGACATACGGTACGCTTCAAATACCACTTACACATACAGCCCCTGAACGATACTATCGGTGTCTCTCAAGAACCAGTTATACGTACAACCTACCGGTGTACATAAGGGATTTGACCCCCACCAAAATACGGATAAAAGTAATTTCGTATTAATTTGTATTCCTTTTTCTTTAGTCAGAAAGCAGTGCGGTTATCATAACGACAAGAGGAACTGCTGCACTATTTGCAGTCAGAATTTATAATGAACTTCCAAATTTGCATATGGGTGTTTGTACCCTCTTCCTCATGTCCAAGGTGTTTGCTACCTAACGAATAATTGTGTCCATCCCTTCTTAGACAAAGTAATTCCCAATCGCCATCGTGTCTCAACGGGTCTGAAAATAGTAAGTGCAACAAACTTAACAATAGGATTCAAAAGTGAATCTTTCTTCTTACCAATGCGCCAAGAGTTAGGGATACGTCCCTTGGAAACATTTAGTTTATAAAATGCATTCTTCTCTTACTGTATACATTGAAATGAAGTATACACAAACTCGATACTTTAATTCTAAAACGTTTAAAAATGATTACAGAGTACCAAGTCCCCTTAAGAATACTTTTCTTAAAAATATTCACAACTATATAAATTTGTCCAACAGAATATTACAACTAAATATATAAGAGTTAAAAAAATAGCTGGACATAAACTGCCAATATACGTTCGTAATTATACGTAATTATACGTTCATCATAACAATTCATTAAAATGAAAAACCATAATTGTAGCTTAAAATGGGGCTCATTAATATTACGTCTTTATGTCAGTAATTACCCGAAACGGCGATGTAAAAACTTTTAGGAAGTTTCACCTACTTTCGGTTAATTTATATTCTGCTTCTGGTTAAACTTCTGCGATAAAGTGTAAACAATAATTATAATTAAGCAGAAAGAACAATGTAACATTTTTTGCAAATGTTCGCCGAAACTTCATTTTTATAAGATTTCAGTTCTTTACTAAGAGTTTACATCGCATAATGGAAGTACAGCATTAAGAACACAAACTAATGACTAGGGTTATGGATAATAAGGGTCCAGAAGTTTCTTTGAAGATTCGTGTATAAAATTAAGGTTTTATGAGCCATGATTAATATAATTTTATAGATAGAATTACGGAAATATGAACATGAAACAAGAAAGCTTTGTAAAGAAATACAGGAAAAGTTCAAAGAACTCAATCTTTCACCTCTAACAAATAGAAGTTTCAGTGAGGGTGTTAACTGTAAAAGGCGTTATATCATTAAAATATTTAAGAATTGTATATTATAGTTGATTTTGGATGCTGGGCAATTTGACCAAAGGCACTCGCTACCAATAAGCAGATACATCTTTCTCAAGACTGCTACACTGCACCTAAGTATGTATTGCTACCGCAATTTTAAAGGACATCATTAACGATGGCATCTAATAGTTAACTCCCAAATCCAAGTAGAGGTACAGGGTGGCCATAAAATAACTTTGGAGTCCACTGCAACTAAAATTTCATATACAGGCTGTGGAAGGCATAGAGAGGATAGAAGAATTATGCAAAAAAAGAAAAAAAATAGTGACAAAAGTCATCGACAAAAGAAAATTTTGTCAATAGACACTGATACCTGTTTGCATTTATTGCCAAAATGAAACACTTGTTGTGTAATAAACGGTAGAGATTCTTATATAAAATATCATTAGATTACCGTACAGGATGGTGTACCAAGCATTTGTGTAGGAAGAAATGCGGCGCTGCTAAAAACTCATGAGGATTAAATATGGGCAACTTTACATGATGTTTAGGGATTTGGGGTCGAATCAACAGCATGTGAGACTTAACAAGATTCAAAGGATTGGAACCTGGATTGGAAAAGTCAAACATAATTGCATATGAGAAATTATATTGGATTAGCAAATATTGCTATTCAGTTTTTAGCAAGGGGCCTGATGGCCGAGTGGCTAGCGCTCTGTACCAATGGTTTCGGGTTCGAGTGCCGGCGGTGCTATGGATGTTTGTAGTGGTTCGGAATCCACTTTAAACCGTAGGTCCCAGTCCTAATAGGATCATAGATCGTTGCGGGGGCATTGTTACTCCACGTCCGTGGCTTATCTTCAAGTTACACGCGCCCCCTGGGTAATGCAAAGTGAGTACGTCTGTGCAGCGCTTGCCTTAAGGCATCCAAGACCAAGCTGTCTAAGTGTTTGCTAGCTGTATTAGAAAAAAAAAAAAAAAGTTTTTAGCAATACCGCATATAAGAGGATCCGTGTATAAGCCGAAAATTTTTTAATTGATAAGTGTTATTTCCCACACAGCTGGAAAACTGCCTTAGTCATTCCTATTCCAAAACCTGATAGCAATAGGGAATACCCCCAAAATTACCGTCCAAACTCACTACTCAGTGGAGTGAGTAAAATATTCGAATATTCGATTCTTAAACGCCTGGATCAGCACTGCACATACCATAATTTACTCATACCTGAGCAATTTGGGTTCAGATCCCAACTCAGTACTTCTCACCAGCTCTTACGTGTTAATGAGCTGATCCATGATGGCTTTATCAATCGTAAATCTACGGGAATATTATTTCTGGACGTAGCCAAAGCCTTTGACAAAATTTGGCATAATGGCTTACTTCTCAAGCTCATCCGACTTGGTTTTTCGCCCCAGTTTATTAAAATTATACACTCGTATCTCACTTCACGTAATTTCAGAGTGCGAGTGGGAAGGACCATTTCTAGCGATCATCCAATCAGGAGCGGGGTACCGCAGGGTTCACTGCTCGGTCCTAGATTATTCTTAATCTCTGTGAACGATATTCCTTAGCCAGAGTTCTGTAAACTGGCCATGTTCGCAGATGACACAGCGATTATTGCACAGCACAAGACACCAAACTCCGTCGTTGCATTGCTCAATAATTATATTTCTCGCTTGGAAAGTTGGTTGACCACCTGGAAGATCAAAGTAAATCCTTCTAAAAGCGCGTGCCTCTTGTTTACACGTAAAAAGAACGTCGGTTCACTTTTGAATGTCACTCTTTTCGGCCAACCAGTCCCCTGGGTTACTGAGTATAAGTACCTGGGGTTAATTTTTGACTCAAAATTATCCTATAAGACCCACTTTGCCAAAGTAGTTGCAAAAGCAACTGCTGCTAGCGTAAAGCTAAGAAGCCTAATTTCTCGCAAGAGCAGGCTAGCGATCAGACATAAGGTTTTGCTCTATAAGTCAATCCTTCGACCAATTCTCTTATATGGATGTCCTATTTGGGCGTCCTCCTCAATCGCAAATCTCAAGGAGCTCCAAGTGTTTCAAAACAAACAGATAGCTATGATAGTTAACGCCCCGTGGTTTGTTAGAAGGAAACAACTCCACAGAGACCTGAATATAGAACCCATTATGGACTATATTTTCAAAATTTCTAAGAATTTTCATTCTAAATGCCCTCAGATCCGCAACGAAGCGATCAGACAGATACCTGTATACCATCCAGGTGTGGCTAGCTCCAGGAAGAGACCCAGAGCCATCTATGATCAGCAATGGGAATCTTTCCCGGCATTGAAAAGGCGTTGTGGATATTATCCTACAACCGCCGATTCTACCGCTGTGGCTGTTGTCTAGTCACTCCGATCACTTCAAGCGAATCTGAGCTGCTAATCTTTGGCATATAAAACTTAACTTGTTTATTTGCTACGATGTGCACCTTAAATTAGAACATGGCTATCTGACTCTTTAAGTTGTAATTTTAAAATTAATTATAAAAAATTTTTTAATTGTTCACTTTTATTAATTACATTTATCTTCTAATTGTTCGCTTATTTTAATTAATTTCTTGTAATCTTTTGCCAGCATTAGTTTTTACTTATTCGCAATAACCTTGACTTATTGTTTACGTATAACTTTTAAAATTCCGTTACCTGGCTTAAGTCTTATTTTTATAATTTAATGTTAAATCTTAATCTTTTCAATAGTAAATCTGAACTGTTCGCTGCTCGCGCTTAATTGTAAATATTTATTCTGTATATTATGTATAAAAATTTGAAAAAAGTATATACTTTCCTAGTCTTAGCTAGGTTTTGAAGAAATGTATAAACTTGACTCATGGCGCCATCTATCGGCAAAATAGTCAAACACCTATGTAAACAAACTGTGTTAACACAGCTTGCATGTCGCACCTTTTCTTCATTTTACTTTTATCTTAAATTCTTTATTTTATTTTATTCATTTAAACTTTGTTTAACTTTAATCTTTTATTTTTGGGCATCGTCAACGGACTCTTAATTGTACCTAAAGCTTTAGCTTTCTCGATCTCCTGCTTTAATTGTTTTGCAAGCAGGAGGTGTTTTTCTTAAATTTATCCCTTTGTTTTTCTTTTTCATTATTATTCAGTAATTTTAAGCAACCCCATTTTATGCTAATGTTTTAATTAATTTAAGATGTGGAGGTATTGGGGCTCTTAAAGCCACCTAGGAACTCCGAAATAGGTACTCCCGTTGCCCGTTGCCCTGTATAAGCCGAGAGTGATTCACAAAAATTACTAAAACTGAAAACCCTTATATAAGCCGAATTAAATAATAAATTCTTTAAGTTTCATTATTTACGGTATTCCATTTTTATTTGTGGTGTAATTTTTTTTTTTTTATAATTCTTTTTATTTTTTCATTAGTTAGTCGTAAATTTAGGCAACATCAGGTTTTTTTGTTTTGGCGACGATAAAACAAATTAATAATATAAACAATTAAAAAATATTTACAGAACGAATAACTCATTTCATTACATTTTTTTTTTTTTTTTTTTTCACAAACTTAAGAATATAAATTAAAGAAATGAAAACGTATTTCATTTACCGATTTTTGAAGATTTATTACTTTTGACTACTTAACGGGAAAGTACCTAAATTTTTTTTGGAAATTAGCGGTTTGGTTTGTCATCTTCTGCACACGAGGGCTTAACAGACGGGGACCTACAGTTTAAAGTGGATTCCGAACCAGTATACAAACATCCATGGCACCGCCGGGACTCGAACCCGAAACCTGTGGTATCGAGCGCCAGAGCGCTAGCCACTCGCCCATACAGGACCGGGAAATTAGCGGATCCGTATATAAGCCGACAAAGTACTTTAAAAAATTCTCAGTTTATACACGGAAATATAAGGTATTTGCTTCTAATATTGAGAATATAAAATGTTTTTTCATTCAAGTTATTGCGGATCAAATAAATGCGTGCCTCCTAAAAGATTATCTGATATCGATCACATAAGGTTATTAGACCTTATTTCAAAATGAGTATGAGTTTGGAAATCCCATATAAAATGCAATAAATTCATGGGAAAATGTTATTCTGGTGCCTGATAACTTGGTAGCCTACGAAATTGAAACTCTTGAGTAAAAATGAGGACAGAAAAAAAAAGTACATAGTTTGAGATCCTATATTTTTCAGAATATATTAATAACTAAAGTTCATTTTTCTTAATTGGCTCAGTAGCTCCTTGGTGGGCCAAGACTGTCTCCCTACTGAGTTTTCGAGACAGGAGACGTTCTCTTTTCACGGTATAGGATTGTCGGCTCTACGCCTAACACTCTACAGTTCTATTAAAAAGGGACCTACAGTTTAAAAGGGATTCCGAACCACTACAAACATCCATGGCATTGACGGGACTCAAACCTGAAACCTTTGACGAAAGATACACATTATTAAACGATCATTATTAACGAAAGATCATAAAGTTTTATTTTATTAAAATTATTTTTTAATTTATTAAAAAAAACATGCATATGTTTTTTAATATTTAATTATAATTATCACTAGAGCTTAGAGTAACATTAGATAATTATAATTTATGAAATATTAATAATCATAATACTATAATTAAAAGATCAAACTTTGAATGCATTTTCTTGATTTAATTTATTTTTATTTATTTATCTGCAGAAGTTTTGCGCATTGTATTTTGGAAAAAAGATAAAAACATGGATTGTGTTTTTTTGTTTGTTAGAGAAATAATAAAGGATTTTTTTTTTTTAACAAAAGGAAGAATTAAATTATAAATTTTAAAAAAATATAATATATGATCTCTGGTTTGTGTGAGCCAAATTTAGAACAAACTATTTTTATCTCTTTTATAATTAAAAAAAAAACATAAACTAGAAACTATTGTTTGAATTACATTATAATTAAACATATACAGAATTGATTTATTTTTGTTTCAAATCAGTCAGTTTTTCAAAATTTAAAAATTGTTAAATAGTTATTAAATTACTTTTATTATCAAGAAATTAAACTAGGTACCTCCAAAATGAAGTTTTTCCTTATTTAATTTAAATTAACTTTCCATAACTGTTTGTTGAAATACGAAATATCTAAATTTTCCTAAATTTTGTTTTTTACATAACATATTAAAGTATTTTTTTTAAATATTAAATGGCAAAATTTTCAACAAACTTTTATTATTTAATCATCCGTATACACAATTTTAGATTTTTAGAAAAAAATTTAGTAAAACTAAAATAGTTGCCTTAAATCTAACAAAACTTTAAACACTTTTCAAATTCGCAATATCTATAACCTTTCAACAAATGTTCATTAAAAAATAATTTTCCATCTCTATATCCTTTTTAATTAGTCCGTTTTGATGATATAATTAATTCCATTTCATTTACCTTAAAGCATCAGTTTTTTCCATAAAAACCCAATTTAAATTAAGCGTTTCGTTAGGAACTGCATAAAAATTTATCAATGAAACGAACATTATGGATTAACTTCCTTTTATTAAAATGAGCTTGTTTGGTGGAAATAAACGAGGAAATTGCTGCCCAGAAAACCACCTTGCTAAAATTAATTTTTTCTTTTCAGTGCCTACATATCACCTCATTTTATAATTCTGTTTGAAGCAAAAATGTTTTCAATTAAGAAGAAACTATCCGGTTTCAATTAAATTTCCACTAACATCAAAAAACGTGCACACGATGATTATTATTGATGGAAGATAAGTAACTTTTAAACTCTAATTAAAAGATCAAACATTGAATACAAGTTCCTGATTTAATTAAAAGTGAGTTCTTTTCTTTTTAAATTTATCTGAGCAAGTTTTGCGCGCTGTATAACGGAAAAGCTCCGTTTCATTTTAAGTCAATTAAAATGTCATCTTTCAAGACATGGAATTAAAATTTACTTTTAAATCTATGTAAAAAAAAAGATTTAGTGTAAAAAATTTACGAATCCGAACTGTTGCAGTATTTAAAATATTTTAATGAAATACTCCGAGGGTTAACATTAATTTTGATGTTTAATAAAGAGTTTCTCCGAAAATTCTAAAGATTTTAATTTATATCGATGATTGAATTAATTTTTTTTTTTTTTTTTTTTGCCAGAAAGAGTATTTATTTATCATTTGAGTGAAAGTTTTTATTGCCTAAAACCAAATTGCAAACGTGTTTTCAAGAACATTTGCAGCATTACTTTATATGCATACTGAGTCATATCATATTCGGATAGTGGGTATTTTTTTTTTGAAAAATTACTTATTTTTCTGTTTTGATATTTGGAAGCCAGTGTATCTTTATCCGATAAAAAAAAATTTCGCGTGTTTTATTTGCAAATTTTAGTTATTTGATTAATTAAACAAGTAATATAAAAAAAAAAAATTTTTAAAGTCAATTCCTAATTTTTTCCCACTCTACTGTAGAAAGTCCTTTAAAAAAATGAATGAAAAATATTAATAAGTTTATTTGGCACCATCTATTGGTAGATATATGCAACTTAAATCTAAAAAAAATAAAATTAATTAATTAATTAATTACATTTATTAATAAATTAATTAAATAATTTTAATTAATGAATTAATGTTTGAAAAAATTGTATTAGCATCAAGTGTCATCCACTACGAGTTCAAAAAAATGTATTTGAACTTGAATGTGATGAATAAAAAGTATTTTATGAACGATTGAAAATTTGAACAAGATATATATAGGGAGAGTGTGAGCTAATAGAAGGAATTGAATAAAGGTAATCTAGATATAATTTAGCAATAAAACAAAATTGAAAGCTTTTTAAAAAGTACAAAAGTTTAAAAACAATTTGCTCTCATTTTTTTATTTTCATCGTTAAATATTTGAGTGAACAAGATTAAGAATTGTTTTCAATTTGTTTATATATATTCTGTTTAAAATGGTGAATTTGTATGGAATTTTTTAAAAGTAATATATATATATATTTAAATGGTGTTTTTATTTTGAATTACTTAAAATTATTTAATGTCCTTTTTATCAATATCTATCATACAATCATCTATATTAATCATTTCAACTACTGCATTTTATAGGATAAAAATTTGCTTTTTAAATTTCTTGTTATATATTCACATTTCTTTTTTATTTTGCCATAAAACATATATAATAAATAAAATATTATGTTCACAGTATTGATAATTGATAATATTGCATTGAATCTCTATAAAAATGTATGCATGTGTTTTTCAGTAAAACTCAAATTTAATTAAAAAAATTCGACTTCTAAGCTTTATAATTTTTATTGTTATTTTTTTAACTGGTGCATAGCTAAATTTCTTAATTAAAATACTTATCTTCAATAATTAGTTTCATTTCATTTAAAAATTTAATTTAATGTATTAAAACAATGCATTTCATAGTTATAACAAGAAATTATATTGTTATAGTGGTTTAAAAAAACGAATTAAAATATTAGTAATTTTTAACAATTTATCTTTATAACAATCTCTTTTGTAACTTATTTTAAAACAGTATCAGTAATTTATAAGTTGTGACCAATGTAAGATCAATGTACCTTTTAATGCAAATGATTTTTTTAAAATTCAAATGTTTTAAAATAGAATATTTTAACAAACAAATGAATTAATTAAAAAATTAAATAATTTTTTTTAAAGACAAGGTGAGAGTTTATATTTTTATAAATTTTACTTCCAAAAAAGAAAATAAATTATTACCTAAATAAATGTAAAGCGAAATATTATTTTTTCTATTGAAAATTTAAGAATCGTGAATATATACATATTTTTTTTAATGTGTATTATAATTTTAATTCTAAAATTACAAAACTTTATTTCATTAAAAATTATCGAATTTTAATATATTATATTAAAAAAACCGGATTATATTTGACTACTTTATTAAGACAATTTTTAAGTTAAGATTTCTTATAATTGTTTTTTAAATCTTCAATTCTGCAGTGATATTTTTTTCTTAATAAAATGATTCATTCGTAATATAAATATTTCATTATATCAAAATGTCATTTATTCTAGGTTTCTATTGCCTCGAATAATGCAATTTTGAGTTAGTTATTATACTGGTAATCATTTTTTAATTTCGTTTCAATCATAGCCGATATTTTTATAGTTAATTATATTTTATTTTGGTAAATTTATTTTATTGCAGCTGGGTTATAATTGCTAGTTTTTTTTTCTAATAGGCTTTGAAAAATTAAAATAATAATAATAATTTTGTTAGTAATCAAATAGTAAAAGCTAATGTTTCATTAAAAAATCATTTTTAAACTGTGAACATAGAAGAATTAAAAAATCGTGTATGAAGGAATGGGAAGTGAAGATTTACTAAAATTAAAAATATAAAAATCATAAATCGATCTGAAAAATAAGAACATCGAAGAATTTTTTCTAATTTATGTATAATGATTTTTGATCATTTTAATCATCAAATATTTCTTATAACTCTTTGATTACTAGCTATAAAAAAACGCTTATTTTAAACAGTAATTCACACAATCAATTACCTAAATGCACTTATTTTGGAATATCTTGCAAGGATAATTAACGATTTTAAGTAAAAAAAAAAAAAATTATCGAAAAAGGCAAACACAGCAATGTTGTTGCTATAGAAACTTCTTATAATACAGCTCATTTTGAAACAATAATAACAATAACAACCAACAACAACAAAAAGTGCCTTAGATTTGTATGCTACAAAAAATAAATTGGAATGGTAAGTATTCAATTAATAATTTATTTATAGTAAAATTTTTTGGTGTTTATTCACTATAATTTTGGCAAAGGAAACACAAATGAAGCATTATTCAACAATCCATGCTGCCATGTGGAATAAGATGCAATTCCAAACACACACACATAAGTATATGGGTTTCCCTAAATATGCTCTGTGGTTGTCTGCCTCGAATTGATATTTTTAAGTTCTACGACGCTCATCTATGAAAGAAATTTAGAACTAGATTTTATTCACAAAGGTTTTATCCTGAGAAACATTTTAGTCAAAACGCTATTTCGAATGCAAGACATTTGCTCTAAATTCAAATTTTTAAAAAAGTTTAATGGACTTTTGGGCCATATTAGATTGCATGTTTTGATAAATATACTTTTTTTATGTGTTGTAAATTTTAGCTCAAGTTTAAGTAACCTTTGAATGGCATAACTTTCTCTTAAATATATTTCAAATCTGTAAATTTTTTTCCTTGTAATAATTATAAATGATTTTATAATTAAAACTATAAAAGTAAAATAAACATTCATCTATAAAAAAACAAGACACTGTTCTTTTTGTTGAAAAACTACTTGTTTGAGTAAAATAAAAAGCAATTTTTCTTTTTCAGCTATATACAGTTCTATTCCATACAGCTTATGAAATTTCATAAATGAAAAGTAAGTAATTAAACATTCATAATAAAACTATATGTATAGAAATATGAGTTAAACAAACTGGAGAGTTAAAGTTTTTGAATAATTTAATGGATTCGATTTTAAACTTTTGCACCTTTCATACTTCTTTGAAAATCGAGGAATTGAAACAGAAAAGTGAAAGTGCTTCACTTGACAGTCAGATTGCCTGGTTGGAGTTTTCTCCAAAAGGATGTGGAGGGACAGTCACCTTAAAAGTCCACTAAGAAAGCAATAACATCCATCATGATATAAGAAATGAATCCCATCAATAATTATAAATTAATTAATATTTGGTCATTTAATTTTTTAGAGTTTCCCAATTTTTAAACTAAATCTTGTTGTGAAGCCAAAAAAATTTTATTGTTGAATATGAATGCTATACATTCCACGAATAGATCTTATTTATTTTTATAAGATATTATTTAATATATTATTGTTTCAAACATTTATTAAAGTTTATTTTTAGCCCTCAATTACTTATTATGAGCATGGTCTAATGAGATATCTGTAATAATTCAGTATTGTTTTAATTTATAAAATACATAGAAAAAAATTATTTCAGTGTTCAATAGTATTAAAACAATATATTTTTTAATAATTATTATTCAACAGTATTTCAAAACATTACAACAGTTAGGCAACAAAATCTAAAGTATAACAATGTATAAAAAATCCATTATTTTCCAGTACTTGATTTGAAACCAATATCATTTTTACTTCATTGACATACTGAAACAAATAACTATTTCTCATAGTTGCCAAAACCGATCAACTCTTTTATTCCAAATTTTAATCTCATTTTATATATTCATTAACAATATTTTAAAATTATATAAAAAATATAATTACATCACGTTTAACAAACATTAAAAAATATGTTTTATAAATGGGATTTCATTTTCAACATAAGCTTTTCAAGTTTTATGGCCAATCCCATATCACCCTTTAATTTAAGCTTTCCAGACATAAAGGCAGCGGTGGGTTTCAATGTTCCACTAAACATTTTCATGAAACTATCCAAATCCATTGTGAATATAACATCAGCTTTGCCAGCAGGAGGCTCCCCTTTACCAACCTCTCCTGGTCCATTTTTCATGTCTACAAAAATGATTTCGTTTGCTGGACCTGAAATTGTATCTCTTATTTAAGTATAACAGCATAAGAAGGCCTTAAAGCAACAACTTTTGGTTATTAATATTTAATAGATTATTTATGCAGAGTTGATATAAACATCATATATAAGATAAACAAAATTATGTATTCTTCCACAAACATGAGGATTGCATGCATATTTCAAAATATGCTTGGCTCAAAAAATTAATTTAGTAAAAAGTTTCAAATTAATTAAAAACATATTGGATATATTCAACCTTGAATGAGAATGTGAGTGCCAAACCACAGTACTATCTTCTAATTTAAATGAAAACCAACATAAGCAGAGATTTTAATTCGCAAACATATCTGTAATTTATAATATTATCAAGTGATATATTTTTAAAAATAAATTCAGGAAGATGTCATTAATTTAGACATCACTTTAATACATATAAACTTCAACACATATATTAATATGTTTTTTCAATAATATTATTTGTAATAAATTTTTTAAATACATGCACATTTTTAATACATACAAAACTTATATTTTCATTTCAATATGCAGTGTAAGTGCAAAAAACTTATTACAAATGTCTTATTAGTATTGATAAACTTTTACACTAATCCAATAATTATTCTATCCACTTTTAAATAAAAATCTTGCAAATTAATATTTTTTTTCTGACAACAAAGGAAAAACACAATAGATTTGCAAAATCAAACACAAAATTTGAAACAAATTTCAAAAACAGCTTTCCTCAAATTTCTGTAGATGTATTTTCCCCATAATTTTTGTATAATTCATTGTTTTTTTATTGTTTTACTGAAAATTTGTAGTAATTGACAGCTCAGCATTATGTATTAGTGCAAGAAAAATATTATTGTATGTAAATTGAAATAGACTTAATATTTCTGAAAATTCTACATTTTATGTTCCACTAAAGCATTCTTATTTTACACAGTACACACAAATATAATCCCTAAGATATATAATAATTATTTTAGATTGAATATTACAATAGATATAGAAGACTAGTCAAAATTATGAAAATCATTTGAATGCTATAGTATTAATATATTTTTTGCATCAGATGTTATTAAAGACAAGAACATGATATGATTTTACATTCTGATAAATGTCTTTAAAAAAAAACAGTAAATTTTACATTTTTGTTAGTATTTTATTAGAACTACCAATGACCTCTTGCATGGAATGAAAAAATAAGATTTTACAGCAACTATTATGATTGCTTCTTATTAAAAATCTTTGAAGCAAACCAAAAAGTTTGAACAGGTAATAATTTTTTTTTTTTATTAATAAATACTATTTGCTTTAAATTAAATTTTTTATAGGACTGAAAAGCTTTACTCTTGATTCTGGTAGCAAAAGATGAGACACTATTTAATGCATAATCACAAAATGGCATTGACTCTTAAGACTTCTTTCCTATTGAACTACTATTCAATAGGAAAAAAGTCACAACATTGATTTCTTCCTAATTTTCTATGTAATGAAATGATAGTATCTTTCCAAGGACATACAACTAATTTTATTACTTTTAACAGTAAATAGTACACATTCAAAATGTCATAACTTGCATTTTCTAAGATGTTTCTACAATTTTCACCACACTGAAATTATATAATTTAAAAGATGATTAAATACATCCCATCAAAACTGATAAATGTTTCAGAGGCAAAGTTATAACTGGAACACACACAAGTTGCTGGTTACACAAGTTTAGCCAAATTACATCTTAAAATGTGCCCTTGGGAATTTTTCATTCAACATCTTTGAATTATAAATATACAAAGGAATTGTCTTTATTTTCTCTGTGTGTGTGTGAAAAAAAAAACAGTATATATCAATGAATGCATGATTTTTTTTTTTTTTTTTTTTTTTTTGTTTAAATTATTCACTTAAAAATTAACTTTCATATTTTTTTTAAGAAAAACATAAATTTATTTAATATCTAAAGTAATATGTGCAGTCATAAAACTAACATACTGACAACATAAAAGAAATTTAAGTGTGTTGCATAACAGAAAGTAATGAAAAATTTTGATGCACAACCAGCAACAAATTAAAGTTCTAAAACTCCTCGGATGCAACAATTGTCAGTTTCTTTCATTTAAATGAAATCAGAAATTGTGTACATATTTTAATGTTGCTTTCATTCATTTTGAAAACTATAGTATTTCTTATTCATATTATAATATGGGTATGGTCAATTAAAAAAAGGATACATGATTTTCAAAATTGCAATTTTATTTCTATATATTTGATGCTACTCTTCGATTTAAATATGTTTCTTAAATATTTAACTTCACAGTAAAATTTATAAAGTGTTCTAAATTATTTAAAAACAATATAATTTTTTTTATTAGTCATTTTCAAAAAAATAAATCAATTACATGATGATTGGTTTTATATATTGTATCTATTATTATAAAAGAAAACTTGGATCATTGTTATTTGTCTTTCTTTTAGTATTAAATTTTGCTATACATTAAAATGCCACCATGCTACATTATATTTCAAAAATTATACTGTTATGTAAAGTATTGCATTTCATTGAACGAAGAAATTGAGTTAAACGCAGATAACTCCAACCAATTTTCTTTTCACTGTTATATTTTGTCCTTATATGCCGAGTTACATCAGTTAATAATCAATAAATATGTATAAAAATCTTTTTTCCAACATAAGCATGTTAAGAAAGAACTACATTTGCAAACATACCCTACATAAATTCATGTTACCTGTTATCTGAAAGGCATAAACATCCTTTGTCTTGCTCACCAGTTCTTCATTTAAAGTTGATTTGATCTTGCTGAAAACACTTTCAACAGAGTTGGGTGAGGTAGGCTTCTCAGCAGCATACAACACAGCAAATTCCTCATAGTTCGGAAATGATTTCAACTCTTCGTCTGGGAGAAAAAAGTCGGGTGATAATTGCTGTGTTAAAAAATGAGACATTAAATACATATTCATTAGTAAAAACTCAATTTTATATTATCACTGAAAATGATTCTATATTAATAGTTAAAAAATGCATAATTTATATTAAGTTTAGTTACAATAGTGTAAATCATAATTTTAAATTATTGTAAGTCTATTAGAATAAAAAAAATTTGTAAAATGATCAGAAATGGTACTTAATAATTTGTCTAACATTTAAATATATATGAATATTATTTCAAGGAAATAATAATATGTTTTATTTTCTGGCCATAAAGTATTAACTCTTTTATTTATATTCATGTCTGTTCAACGTAGCATTTTCGCTTTTATTGCGATTTTCTGAAATCTTCCCATTTTCTGTAGATCTACTTGCTGCTCTTCATTTAGTTAATTCTGGTATGATTTAAAAGTTTTCTTCTCTTAAGCCACACTGCAAATTTAACAATAAAAATCAGTGTGAAGTTAAAAGAAGCATTCTGCCTTATAAATATTTTCTTTCTCCTCTTTTTGTCTATCAAATTTTGAACATCTGGAGATGGGAAGAATAGAGAATAATGGTCAGAATAAGGGGTCGAAAACTTAAACAGCACTTTATCAATGCTCAACAAATTGTTACATTATTTTTTTAATGATTGTATCATAAAAGATATTATATAATTCTGTTATTTCATTTCATTCAGTGAATAGAATTGAAAATAATATTAAAATTTTCATTTTAATATTTAAAAAAAAAAACAGAATTCCTTGATTCTATCACAGTAACCCTAAAGGAATAGTGGGAATAAACCAGAACTTTTTTATCAATAAAATGACAAAAGTAATTTTTTCTTATTTATTAAACAAAATTTTAGGTGATTGCAATGCAATGGTTAGTATGCTTTATTTATTTTATGCCTGTTTATGAATGTAAATAGTATAAACCATGAAAAGTCGCCAAATTGACGTAAAACCTAATTTATTCCGTATTAGGTAATTTTTTAGAATAATGATCAATTTCAATTTTTTTTTTTACCTTTACAGCTGATCTGGGCTTTGTATTAGAAGTATATCAGCCAATTTAGAGGGAATTTGAGGCTATGCATAAATTTTAAGTATAAAAATAGTTCACAGGCATGTTGACTTCATTAATCATAAATTATAGTTCTTTATTGAAAAGTAAAAATGACTTGCAATATTAATGAATTAGATTTCATTAATATGTTACTTTGGTAATCCACATTCAGTTTATTAAATATAATTCCTTATAAATGTTTGTCAACATTTTACATAACTTATTTAAAAGAAACATTGAGTTCAACAGGCTAATTATTATTTATTTTGAGCCGCAAGTTTTAAGTTACTGATAACAAACAATTTTGTTTTTAAATATGAAAAAGCAACCTAATCTTAAAATGATTGCAAATACTATTACTCAAGAATATTAAATAAATTCATAGCTGGTGAAAAGTTCAAGAAAATGACTATGATTTTATATAATAAGTAGGAAAATCATCTAACATTACATACAAATGACTTAATTCTTTTTTTCACTTTTAAAACATGTTAACATACATTTCCATATAAAGAATCATTTTCATGAAGTAAGATAAAGTTTTTCAGATATTAATTACTTCATTTAATTACTCACACTATTATTGCAATCATCACAAATGTAGAATAGAAAATATATTTTTAAATGCACTAAATGATCTTGCTAAACAACTTGAGACAAGTAGAAAAACACTTTAAATTATAATAAAATTAACTATTTTTTCCAATTATTATTCTAAAAATAATAAAAAGAAAGGTTTTGTAAAGTCTTAGTAGATACTTTACACAACCTTTCTTATATTTTCTTTGTAGAATATCAGTTAAATTATTCTTTTTTTGTAAATAATAAAATAAATTCAAAATGAAATTGATAAATCAGTATGTGAAGAAAGTTTGTGAAATAAATTGATTCAGTAACCCAACACCATGAACAAAATTTGGAAAAGATTAATACTGTAAAAATTTCAAATTACTTAATAATTATTCTGAAATAAACATTTTGAAGACACTGCTGATATAGAATTAAAGGGTATTACTTTACAGTGTCAATATATTTACCTATAAAAAGGATCTATATGCTCAAAAGGTATGAGAATTAATCATAGAAATAGTACACATTAAAAGAGAAATGGTAAGTGCAAAAATTCTTAACTTTGAAATGGCAATGAATTTTAATAAAACGAAATTTTTTCATATTAATGGTTTATTTAAAATGTTTTTAATTAGTGACTAATAATATAATATTTAAAATAAATGCTATAATTAAATAAAGAAAAATCATAAATAACATATTACAGAATTTCTCACAAGTCCAAATATTTAGTAGTAGAGAAATTTTTTCAAAATTAAATGCAAACAACCCAGTTAATGATTTAGGTGAAATAGAATGCCCAAATTTTAACTCTGTATCTCATTGAATTGAATTCATTTTTTATCTCATTTAATTTGTGCATTTAACCATCAATTACTTCTAATACAATACAGTATCAGGTTACCTTGAGTATACAGAATATTATTATTTTGCTTTTCATTTAAAGAATTACAGATCATGAGAGACAATTTTAAATAAATTTTTTTTTAAATTTACAACAACTCTTAAAACAAATTTATTTGTCACATGACACCGATAGATTGAACATGGATCTTTCATCTACCCACGAGCTTTATTACTGGACTCTATTATTATCATTATACAATATCTTATATTTTTATCTAAATAGCCTTAATTTATGTCTTGATAATGTCTAAAATATTCAGTTGCTGATTGAATGGATGAAAATAGCTTCTTGTCCATTTTAATTATGTTTTCTATCTTTATTATCAATTTTAAAAAAAAATAAAAATAGCTGAATAAAATTTCAAATGCTTTGTAGCAGAATTTTAATGTTAGCAAAATTAACTAAAATAAATAAAATAAAATTAATATGATGAAACATTTTAACAGGTAAAAAAATTGATATATATATATTTCAAAAAAAAAGATAAAATAATTTTTAGAAAAAATAACATTTAATTTTGTGCATATAACATTTTTATATCATTTACTTACTTGGATCAACGACATATTTGTCAACATTTTTTATGCCCTATTCTCTCAGAACTCTTTCATCAATGAAGAAATTTCCAGTTGATTTACCAGTGACTATTGCATATGCTGCATCTGCCATGATATCAGGTTTTCAGCAATTTTTACTAATATCTTTACCACCTAGCATTTCCATGGCTGCTGTTGCAATAGCTAAAATTTTAAACAGATAATCAGTACATTAGTACATGTCAATAAATTTATATTTAATGTGAAATATAATAAAAATTTTCATGCACTTTTATTTTTATAAAAATGAAGTCTAATAATGTTGACTTTATCATTTATACATTTTTAAGTTTTAAAAAAAAAATTCCTATGCTTAATATTCTTGCCAAATAAGAACAAATTAATATTAAAAACTATGTAATAATTAAAATTTGAAAAGTTTGTATTTGCTAGAAAAGACTTTGTTCCGCTGCATGATGAATAACTGCCTTGTTAATGCACACTCCTCCCCAATAATGACATACTTTTTACTTCAAATGCAGTTTAAATTCTATTTAAATGATCGTGTAAATATAATTACCTGATACATGGTACTAATTTGATACCTGAGAAATGACATTTATTTATCAATTAGATTGTCAAGTCGCAATAAAGGATACTATAAAATACAATTCTTGATTTCTTGAATAATTTTCTTTTTCTTTTAAATTATTGAAATATAATTTAAAAGTAATATTCAATAAGTATAAGAAATTTCTTAAAACTTCATAACAAATTGAAATTTTTAAAAAGCTATTTTGATAATAATATATCAATTCAATAAACATGAAATATTAGAATAATCAGTATTATTAGAATATGAGGGGCAGTCCAAATGTTCTGAATTTTGTTGCAACTATTTAATACCACAATAAAATTATTTTTTTATTAGATGGAATTCAAAACAGACCATGTGATAGAGTAGCTGAAGGTAGTAGTATACTATAGTGATCAGTTGGTTAGATGTCGAAGTTCGAGCAAAGGACGAACATCAAAATATGCAGATTGGAGAAATCTGCTTCAGAGATTTTGTTAACATTATAAACAGCTTATGGTAACGATTCTTTACAATAAACAGCCCTTTTCGAATATTTTTCAAGATTTTGAGGTAGACATGAAACGCTGGAAGACGGATGCCGCAGTGGGAAACCTTCAGACGCGAAAAACAAAGGAATGGTCAAGAAAGTAAACAGTTAATCAGATTAGACTGGAAAATGACCATCGACAAGCTTACATAGGAAGTGGGGATCTCTCATGGATCCATAAACACAAACCTGTTAGATGATTTGAGAATGAATCATGTCTGAGCCACAGTTGTTGAACCCGGATCAAATGGGAAAAAAATATATTTAGAAGTTCTGTTCATAAGCAGCAAATTTGATTATTTATATTAAATGTTATGAGGACAGCAAATATACTTCAATAATCACTTTAATATTATATTATTATTATTGAGAACAATCAGTTGGTTGAAGACTTAGACTTAGTTGAAGACTGGTTGGTTGAAGATTTAAAGAAAGAGGATAACATTTGGGATAATGTTAAACTAAAGAAATGGAAGGATTATAAGAAATGTTGAACTAAAGAATGCCAGATTAGATAGTTACTCTACTTTGGAATTCTGGATTTTAATCTCAAACCACAATCAAATGAGATACAGGACTGATATCATTTAACCCTTTAAGCGGTCAATTATTTTACCAGAAATGCTTCCAAAAAAGGCATATTTTTTTATTGCATATAATTAAGTACCATACTTAATAGAATAAGAATATTAAGAATTTTTTTTATTTTTTTTTCACTTTTAATGCTTTTACAACATTTTTTATTTTACAATTTTGGACACAAAACCCCCTAAATGTTTGCTTTTTTCAAGTACATTCTGCATGCAGTAAAGAATGGTTTACAAGTTCTGCAAAAATTTCTCTCATACTTACTGTGAATTTTGAAGTTTACAATTTTCCAAACAGTTCAGAAGTCTTTTTGTGTATGGTACAATTTGAAGCATGGTGTAATGCAAAGTCCTACATCACAATCAGGGCAGAAATAAAGTGTTTCTTTTCGGATTTTCTTTCCATTCTCATTTCTTTTCGAGCAACACACCGTGCATTGTCTTGCAGGTCTCAGTTTTTTATCTGTGGGAGCAATTATTTCCAAAAAGTGTCTCTCTGTCAATCTCGGAGGATTAGGCTCCGAACCTGGTCATCCACGGTGGAAATTTAGTCACGAATGATATTTTTCAATTACACGGTCAATGAGAACAAGTCTAAATTCTAGTTGCGTGTTTTTTCCTCCGTTTTTACGGTAGACAACATATGAGTTCCATACAGCAATGTCGAAAATATGGAAAAAAATCTTTCTGTAACATTTTTTACCCCTTTTCTTTATAATTTCAAAACTTTTTAAATTTTGGTCCATGCGGTCTACTCCTCCCATAGTATTATTATAGTCCATGACAATTTTCGGTTTTTCTTTCATTTCAGAGCGGACTTGAATTTGTTCCATTTCAGTACTGTGAATTGTGGAAAGTAATGAAACTTTTTTCTTATCCATCCACTTCATGACAGTAACTTTTCCTCTCTAAAAAGCTATAATCTCTCCTTTTTTCAATTTATTTTTCTGCATTTCCTTTGGGACTTCTTTTCTCTTGAGGTTTAGTGTGCTGTATGTGTCCGTTCAACATGAAACAAGTTTGTCTGCTAATTCCGGCGAAGAATAATAATTGTCTATTGTAAGACAGTATCCTTTATGAAGCAAAGGCTCCATCATTGTCAGGACAATTTGTGATGAAAAGCAGAGTTTAGAATACTCAGGTTTCAGAATAGTGTCTTTACCTGTATACATTATTATTGACCAGACATAACCAGAAATAGATTCACACAACATAAAACATTTTACTCCAAATAGAGCTCTTTTGAGTGGAATAAATTGTTTCCATCCTAGTCGTCCTTTGAAGAGCATAAGGCTCTCATCTATTGTTACATCTCACTCTGGTGTCACTGTTTCACTAAATTTCTCATTGAGATGTTTCAGAACTGGCCAAACTTTTATTAATTTTGGGCATTTGTGATTTTGTGGATCAAATGCTGCATTATCAGAAAAATGCAAGTAGCGTTGCAAAAGGCAGAATGGCGATGAGACATTATTTTAGATAAAAAAGGTGTATTAGTTGAATATTTTTTGCTCCAATAATGATCAATTCCAGGTTTCTTTACAATTCCTTGAAGTATATTGAGAGCGAAAAATACATGCAACTCTTCCACAATAGTTTCTACCCAAAATTTTTGAGAATTGTCTTGCAACACTGCACTGTTTAGCATATTTATTTGTCTCTTCCACAATTTTACTCATGAGTGAAAAATCGATGAATGTTTCATAAAATTGTAGAACATCAGAAGTGTCTTCAAATTGTACGTGCACAGAGGAAATACCAGAAAATTTAAATCGAGGACACGGAACAGGTGGATTTTTCACATCAACCTCGGTAAAAATTCTTGCAGAACTCAAATCTTCATCAGAGCTGAGCTCACTGCATGAGTCATCTGAGGATAATCCAAATAATTAGAAGAAATATCTGTAACTGTATCAGAATGTAGTTCATCATCTAACAAGAATTTTCGTCGTCTATTCCATCCATAATTTTCATAAGATTCACAAGCACGACATACAGAAGAACAAAAATTTCAAAGAAAAGTTCCCGCTTTCCCACTACATAGAAAAACCCGGATGAAAAGCATTTGATTTACATGGACAAGCCACGCCATCTGTTGAAAAATAATAATACTAAATAGTCTCTTTCAATAATGAAAAATGCGGGCAAACCAGAAAAGGAAAGGAGAAAATATCGATGCCCGTACGCCGTACGGGCAGACCAGATGAGGCCAATTTCGGGTAGCACGTACACTGTACGGGCAAACTGCTTAAAGGGTTAACTGCATGGTACATATTACTATGAAAAACATATCAATTAAAGAACTAGATCATAATGCACTAATTCTATTTTCATGTTTATTGCCAAAACGGCTTGTATCCAATTTTAAAACATTTTCACAAATAGTACTAGTATAGATTTTTTTTTAATTTTTAAAACAAAACACACTTGGGCATATTTTCTTATGAAAAAGGTTAATGACAGAATAGCACTATTCATAATTAAGATTGTCATTTATCTTTTATATAACTTATTCTTGGAGTGATTAATACACTTCATAATTTTTTTAAAAAGTAAGATATTAATGAAAGTAACATGAGTAAGCTTGTATAACATTAAGAAAGATATTTTGCAATTTTATATAGAAATTCTTAGCACATTAATTTCCAGATAATATAATAATAAAATTTTCATCAAAAACTACGGAAACACTAAAATCAAGTAAAAGAACAATAAGAATATAACATTAAGTTTTATACAGAAAGTATAAAATAGACATATTATAGTTATACCTGCATCATAAATCAATATTATGTAGGATATTAAAAGTTATTTTATTATAAAAGAGACACAATGGATATTTGAAAAAAAAAATATTTTAAATGCAAAACTAATCATTTAACAATTAATAGTTTTACTTCTGTAATAGATTTTAGAGAAATAAAATAAACTAATTGGAAGGTTACATTTTATAAATTTAATCACTCTATTTTATTAAATATTAGAAGTCAATCAATTATAAGTCATACATGATAGCAAAATATTATATATTTTTGTATTAGACTTGTCTATACATACAATTAAAATAAATTTATCAATAATATAATAAAAGTAATAATGATCTGAATTCCTTGCCAGGGTCTCTAGAATTTAGTTTTTTAGTATGTCTATTAAAATTCTACAAAAATTTCTTCTATTCTGTTTTTTTAGTTCTTAATAATTTGTTTTTGCATATAA